>JAXCGZ010013723.1:57500-60707 GCA_037179515.1 Halocaridina rubra
GCGAACCTTCTTCCCTCCTTCAGCATATCTAACACTTTTACCTTTTCTGGTATGGTCAACATCTTCCTTTGCTGCTTAGGCTTACTACCAGAAGATGTAGAAGATGAAGGACGCTTGGGAGGCCTTGCAGAGGTTGAAAAACGAAAGTCAGAAAATCACAAGCACAACGTATTAAGAAGCACAACGCGAACGGCGCACACGTGAGTAGACTGAACGGGTGAGGCGAGACAATGGAAGATGCTGGGAGAATGAATCTTCAATAAAAAAGTCAATTAGACCCCATGATACAGAACATACAGAAAAACAATTTTGTGATTCGTCGTCTCCCACCCTTTCAGCCAATAGCATCCAATGAACTATCTCACGTAGGTGCGACCCTTTGCGTTTTCCAAGACACCAATGCAGTGTACGCTATTGTACAATATTTTACATGGTGCAATACTGTGAGTTACATGTTTAAATTTACGGTTTTTACAATGTTTCACTGTTTTATTATTCTTAGGCTAGGAAATACTTTTTTATTAATAAAATAATGAAAATATTGGAAATTTTAATATGTACTAGCTCAAGTAGGTGCGACCCTTTTCGTTTTTTAAAACGCTGATATTGGTATCATATTTTGCATGGTGCAATACTGTGAGTTACATGTTTAAATTTATATTTTTTACTATTTTTTACTGTTTTATTATTCTTAGGCTAGGAAATACTATTCTTTATCAGTAAAATAATGAAAATACTAGAAATTTTCATGTGCTAGGTCACGTATGTGCGACCCTTTGCGTTTTCCAAAATGTCGATACCGGTATCATACTTTCTATGGTGGAGTTACATGTTTAAATTTATGTTTTTTACTTTTTTTTACTGTTTTATTATTCTTAGGATGGGAAATACTTTTTTTTTTTATCAATAAAATAATGGACATTTTTTTTCGATATAATGAAAATACTGAAAATTTTAATATTTTATTATTTCAATATTCTCGTATATCCAGAAAAAAAAGCTAGCCAAAAAAAAAAAAAAAAAAAAAAAAAACGCGATGCACTGAAATCGCGAAAGGTGAACCGCGATATAGCGAGGGTTCACTGTGCATATATTTGTATATTTTGGCAGTAACATCATATACAGGTATACCTCGGCTTACGTCGTTTCGAGTTAAGTCGTTCTCGATTATACGTTGGTTTTCAAAAAAAATATATGGAAAAATAAAAAAAAATAAAAATAAAGTTTACGTCATTATAATTAACTTTACATCTGTCCGCTACAAATATTGGAATCATAATAATATAACTAGAAAACCATTAAAAGCACATGAAATCATGTTACTGTACAATAAAAACAAAAGCACATAAAATTATGTTACTGTACAATAAATAAGAATAAAAGCATATAAAATCTTATTAAAGTACATACAGTACCGTTAGGCGTTGTCACTCGTCATTCCCACGAAACCACTATTGCTTTGAATTGATTAGTTTATGCACGGAATACGTCTGATATCGGCTACTCTCATTCTCATTCATTTGTGACCTTGTATTTTGCATGGTGCAATACTGTGACTTACATGCTTAAATTTAAGCTTTTTACTATTTTTTTACAGTTTTATTATTCTTAGGCTAGGAAATACATTTTTTATCAATAAAATAATGAAAATACTAGAAATTTTAATATGTAGTATTTCACGTAAGTGCGACTCTTTTCGTTTTCCGAAACGCCGATACCGGTATCGTATTGTACATGGTGCAATACTGTGAGTTACACGTTTAAATTTGTTTTTTACTATTTTTTACTGTTTTATAAAATTCTTAGGTTAGGAAGTACCTTTTTTTTATCAATAAAAAATAATGAAAGTACTGGAAATTTTAATATGTACTATCTCATGAAGGTGTGACCCTTTGCGTTTTCCGAAACGCCGATACCGGTATCGAACTTTCTATGGTGCAGAGTTATGTGTTTAAATTTATGTTTTTTACTATTTTTGTACAGTTTTATTATTCTTAGCCTAGGAAATACTTTTTTTTATCAATAAAATAATGAAAATACTAGAAATTTTAATATGTACTATCTCACATAAGTGTGACCTTTCTCGTTTTCCGAAACGCCGATACCGGTATCGTATTCTACATGGTGCAATACTGTGAGTTACATGTCTAAATTTGATTTTTTACTGTTTTTTTACTGTTGCATAATTCTTAGGTTAGGAAGTACCTTTTTTTTATCAATAAAATAATGAAAGTATTGGAAATTTTAATATGTACTATCTCATGTAGGTGTGACCATTTGCGTTTTCTGAAACGCCGATACTGGTATCGTATTTTCTATGTGCAGAGTTACGTGTTTAAACTTATGTTTTTGACTATTTTTCTACAGTTTTATTATTCTTAGGCTAGGAAATAATTTTTTTATCAATAAAATAATAAAAATACTAGAAATTTTAATATGTACTATCTCACGTAGGTGCGACCCTATTCATTTTCCGAAACACCAATACCGGTATCGTATTTTACACGGTTCAATACTGTGAGTTACATGTTCAAGTCGTCTATCCTGGAACCAAGTAACGACGTTGGGTGAGATATACCTGTGTGCATATATATATATATATATATATATATATATATATATATATATATATATATATATATATATATATATATATATATATATATATATATATATATATATACAGTAATCCCTCGCTATTTCGAGGTTCACCTATCGTGGATTCAGTGCATCGCGGATTTTTTTTCGGGAAAAAATAAATAAATAAATAAATAAAAAAAAAAATTTAGATTATTGTGACACTAGGATGGGCCAAAAATGATAAAATAAAACAGCCTTTATCAGGCTGTAAAGAGAAACAGAGATGGAGAGTGTAATGATCTGTCAGATGTGAAGGGGTTATAAAAGATGTGTAATGAATATCCAGCTCTCTGCTGGGTTTTAATATAACTCTGCATTACCTTCATGATGTCTATTCCAATAATTCTCCTTAGATCTTATTATTATTATTATTATTATTATTATTATTATTATTATTATTGGCAACAATAATTTTCCTTTGATGATGATTGTGGAGATTATCATCGTCATTATTATTATTATTATTATTATTATTATTATTATTATTATTATTATTATTATTATTAAGGGCTCATCATTGTCTGTACATCTGTTGGTTTATTTACTTTAATCACTGTGATACAGTGC
>JAXCGZ010013724.1:0-60574 GCA_037179515.1 Halocaridina rubra
AAATGATTCATGTTTTCACATATGTAATGTGCTTAATTGATTATTGTATAGCCCGAATGAGATTGGGAATTGAATTAAATGCGAAAATGAAGCCACGAGTGAGGTTGGGGAATCTATAATATGAACATAGTGGCATTCAGTTAGGATGCGTTCATTCCTAAGTATAGCAGATATAAGCTATAAGGTTGGATTCCTTTTAACTTTCTTTGGTGTGTAGTTGGTAGCGCCTTGACTTAGTAATTATAAGTCCTAGGTTCGATTCCCATTCGGGGTAAAAAAAATGATTCATGTTTTCACATATGTAATGTGCTTAATTGATTATTGTATAGCCCAAATGAGATTGGGAATTGAATTAAATGCGAAAATTAAGCCACGAGTGAGGTTGGGGAATCTGTAATATGAACAAAGTGGCATTCAGTTAGAATGCGTTCATTCCTAAGTATAGCAGATATAAGCTATAAGGTTGGATTCCTTTTAACCTTCTGTGGTGTGTAGTTGGTAGCACCTTGACTTAGTAATTATAAGTCCTAGGATCGAGTCCCAGTCGGGGTAAAAAAAAATTATTCATGCTTTCACATATGTAATGTGCTTAATTGATTATTGTATAGCCCGAATGAGATTGGGAATTGAATTAAATGCGAAAACGAAGCCACGAGTGAGGTTGGGGAATCTGTAATATGAACATAGTGGCATTCAGTTAGAATGCGTTCATTCCTAAGTATAGCAGATATAAGCTATAAGGTTGGATTCCTTTTAACCTTCTGTGGTGTGTAGTTGGTAGCGCCTTGACTTAGTAATTATAAGTCCTAGGTTCAAGTCCCAGTCGGGGTAAAAAATGATTCATGTTTTCACTTAAGTAATGTGCTTAATTTATTATTGTATAGCCCGAATGAGATTGGGAATTGAATTAAATGCAAAAATGAAGCCACGAGTGAGGTTGGGGTATCTGTAATATGAACATAGTGGCATTCAGTTAGAATGCGTTCATTCCTAAGTATAGCAGATATAAGCTATAAGGTTGGATTCCTTTCAACCTTCTGTGGTGTGTAGTTGGTAGCATGTTGACTTAGTAATTATAAGTCCTAGGTTCGAGTCCCAGTCGGGGTAAAAAATGATTCATGTTTTCACATATGAAATGTGCTTAATTGATTATTGTATAGCCCGAATGAGATTGGGAATTGAATTAAATGCGAAAATGAAGCCACGAGCGAGGTTGGGGAATCTGTAATATGAACATAGTGGCATTCAGTTAGAATGCGTTCATTCCTAAGTATAGCAGATATAAGCTATAAGGTGGGATTCCTTTTAACCTTCTGTGGTGTGTAGTTGGTAGCGCCTTGACTTAGTAATTATAAGTCCTATGTTCGAGTCC
The DNA here is from genome assembly GCA_037179515.1 of Halocaridina rubra. Classification (NCBI taxonomy): domain Eukaryota; kingdom Metazoa; phylum Arthropoda; class Malacostraca; order Decapoda; family Atyidae; genus Halocaridina; species Halocaridina rubra. Next base: position 1,373 of record JAXCGZ010013724.1, read on the forward strand.
CAGTCGGGATAAAAAATGATTCATGTTTTCACATATGTAATGTGCTTAATTGATTATTGTATAGCCCGAATGAGATTGGGAATTGAATTATATCCGAAAATGAAGCCACGAGTGAGGTTGGGGAATCTGTAATATGAACATAGTGGCATTCAGTTAGAATGCGTTCATTCCTAAGTATAGCAGATATAAGCTATAAGGTTGGATTCCTTTTAACCTTCTGTTGTGTGTAGTTGGTAGCGCCTTGACTTAGTAATTATAAGTCCTAGGTTCGAGTCCCAGTCGGAGTAAAAAATGATTCATGTTTTCACATATGTAATGTGCTTAATTGATTATTGTATAGCCCGAATGAGATTGGGAATTGAATTAAATGCGAAAATGAAGCCACGAGTGAGGTTGGGGAATCTGTAATATGAACATAGTGGCATTCAGTTAGAATGCGTTCATTCCTAAATACAGCAGATATAAGCTATAAGGTTGGATTCCTTTTAACCTTCTGTGGTGTGTAGTTGGTAGCGCCTTGACTTAGTAATTATAAGTCCTAGGTTCGAGTCCCAGTCGGGGTAAAAAATGATTCATGTTTTCACATATGTAATGTGCTTAATTGATTATTGTATAGCCCGAAAGAGATTGGGAATTGAATTAAATGCGAAAATGAAGCCACGAGTGAGGTTGGGGAATCTGTAATATGAACATAGTGGCATTCAGTTAGAATGCGTTCATTCCTAAGTATAGCAGATATAAGCTATAAGGTTGGATTCCTTTTAACCTTCTGTGGTGTTTAGTTGGTAGCGCCTTGACTTAGTAATTATAAGTCCTATGTTCGAGTCCCAGTCGGGGTAAAAAATGATTCATGTTTTCACATATGTAATGTGCTTAATTGATTATTGTATAGCCCGAATGAGATTGGGAATTGAATTAAATGCGAAAATGAAGCCACAAGTGAGGTTGGGGAATCTGTAATATGAACATAGTGGCATTCAGTTAGAATGCGTTCATTCCTAAGTATAGCAGATATAAGCTATAAGGTTGGATTCCTTTTAACCTTCTGTTGTGTGTAGTTGGTATCGCTTTGACTTAGTAATTATAAGTCCTAGGTTCCGGTCCCAGTCGGGGTAAAAAATGATTCATGTTTTCACATATGTAATGTGCTTAATTGATTATTGTATAGCCCGAATGAGATTGGGAATTGAATTAAATGCGAAAATAAAGCCACGAGTGAGGTTTGGGTATCTGTAATTTGATCATAGTGGCATTCAGTCAGAATGCGTTCAATCCTAAGTATAGCAGATATAAGCTATAAGGTTGGATTCCTTTTAACTTTCTGTGGTGTGTAGTTGGTAGCGCCTTGACTTAGTAATTATAAGTCCTAGGTTCGATTCCCAGTCGGGGTAAAAAAAATGATTCATGTTTTCACATATGTAATGTGCTTAATTGATTATTGTATAGCCCAAATGAGATTGGGAATTGAATTAAATGCGAAAATGAAGCCACGAGTGAGGTTGGGGAATCTGTAATATGAACAAAGTGGCATTCAGTTAGAATGCGTTCATTCCTAAGTATAGCAGATATAAGCTATAAGGTTGGATTCCTTTTAACCTTCTGTGGTGTGTAGTTGGTAGCGCCTTGACTTAGTAATTATAAGTCCTAGGATCGAGTCCCATTGGGGTAAAAAAAAATTATTCATGCTTTCACATATGTAATGTGCTTAATTGATTATTGTATAGCCCGAATGAGATTGGGAATTGAATTAAATGCGAAAACGAAGCCACGAGTGAGGTTGGGGAATCTGTAATATGAACATAGTGGCATTCAGTTAGAATGCGTTCATTCCTAACTATAGCAGATATAAGCTATAAGGTTGAATTCCTTTTAACCTTCTGTGGTGTTTAGTTGGTAGCGCCTTGACTTATTAATTATAAGTCCTAGGTTCGAGTCCCCGTCGGGGTAAAAAATGATTCATGATTTTACATATGTAATGTGCTTAATTGATTATTGTATAGCCCGAATGAGATTGCGAATTTAATTAAATGCCAAAATGAAGCCACGAGTGAGGTTGGGGAATCTGTAATATGAACATAGTGGCATTCAGTTAGAATGCGTTCATTCCTAAGTATAGCAGATATAATCTATAAGGTTGGATTCCTTTTAACCTTCTGTGGTGTGTAGTTGGTAGCGCCTTGACTTAGTAATTATAAGTCCTAGGTTCAAGTCCCAGTCGGGGTAAAAAATGATTCATGTTTTCACATATGTAATGTGCTTAATTGATTATTGTATAGCCCGAATGAGATTGGGAATTGAATTAAATGCAAAAATGAAGCCACGAGCGAGGTTGGGGAATCTGTAATATGAACATAGTGGCATTCAGTTAGAATGCGTTCATTCCTAAGTATAGCAGATATAAGCAATAAGGTGGGATTCCTTTTAACCTTCTGTGGTGTGTAGTTGGTAGCGCCTTGACTTAGTAATTATAAGTCGTAGGTTCGAGTCCCAGTCGGGGTAAAAAATGATTCATGTTTTCACATATGTAATGTGCTTAATTGATTATTGCATATCCCGAGTGAGATTGGGAATTGAATTAAATGCGAAAATGAAGCCACGAGTGAGGTTGGGGAATCTGTAATATGAACATAGTGGCATTCAGTTAGAATGCGTTCATTCCTAAGTATAGCAGATATAAGCTATAAGGTTGGATTCCTTTTAACCTTCTGTGGTGTGTAGTTGGTAGCGCCTTGACTTAGTAATTATAAGGCCTAGGTTTGAGTCCCAGTGGGGGTAAAAAATGATTCATGTTTTCACATATGTAATGTGCTTAATTGATTATTGTATAGCCCGAATGAGATTGGGAATTGAATTATATGCGAAAATGAAGCCACGAGTGAGGTTGGGGAATCTGTAATATGAACATAGTGGCATTCAGTTAGAATGCGTTCATTCCTAAGTATAGCAGATATAAGCTATAAGGTTGGATTCCTTTTAACCTTCTGTGGTGTGTAGTTGGTAGCGCCTTGACTTAGTAATTATAAGTCCTAGGTTCGAGTCCCAGTCGGTTTAAAAAATGATTCATGTTTTCACATATGTAATGTGCTTAATTGATTATTGTATAGCCCGAATGAGATTGGGAATTGAATTAAATGCGAAAATGAAGCCACGAGTGAGGTTGGGGAATCTGTAATATGAACATAGTGGCATTCAGTTAGAATGCGTTCATTCCTAAGTATAGCAGATATAAGCTATAAGGTTGGATTCCTTTTAACCTTCTGTTGTGTGTAGTTGGTAGCGCCTTGACTTAGAAATTATAAGTCCTAGGTTCGAGTCCCAGTCGGGGTAAAAAATGTTTCATGTTTTCACATATGTAATGTGCTTAATTGATTATTGTATAGCCCGAATGAGATTGGGAATTGAATTAAATGCGAAAATGAAGCCAGGAGTGAGGTTGGGGAATATGTAATATGAACATAGTGGCATTCAGTTAGAATGCGTTCATTCCTAAGTATAGAAGATATAAGCTATAAGGTTGGATTCCTTTTAACCTTCTGTTGTGTGTAGTTGGTAGCGCCTTGACTTAGTAATTATAAGTCCTAGGTTCGAGTCCCAGTCGGGGTAAAAAATGATTCATGTTTTCACATATGTAATATGCTTAATTGATTATTGTATAGCCCGAGTGAGATTGGGAACTGAATTAAATGCGAAAATGAAGCCACGAGTGAGGTTGGGGTATCTGTAATATGAACATAGTGGCATTCAGTTAGAATGCATTCATTCCTAAGTATAGCAGATATAAGCTATAAGGTTGGATTCCTTTTAACCTTTTGTGGTGTGTAGTTGGTAGCGCCTTGACTTAGTAATTATAAGTCCTAGGTTCGAGTCCCCGTCGGGGTAAAAAAAATGATTCATGTTTTCACATATGTAATGTGCTTAATTGATTATTGTATAGCCCGAATGAGATTGGGAATTGAATTAAATGCGAAAATGAAGCCACAAGTGAGGTTGGGGAATCTGTAATATGAACATAGTGGCATTCAGATAGAATTCGTCCATTCCTAAGTATAGCAGATATAAGCTATAAGGTTGGATTCCTTTTAACCTTCTGTGGTGTGTAGTTGGTAGCTCCTTGACTTACTAATTATAAGTCCTAGGTTCGATTCCCAGTTGGGGTAAAAAAAATTATTCATGTTTTTACATATGTAATGTGCTTAATTGATTATTGTATGGGCCGAATGAGATTAGGAATTGAATTAAATGCGAAAATGAAGCCACGAGTGAGGTTGGGGAATCTGTAATATGAACATAGTGGCATTCAGTTAGAATGCGTTCATTCCTAAGTATAGCAGATATAAGCTATAAGGTTGGATTCCTTTTAACCTTCTGTGGTGTGTAGTTGGTAGCGCCTTGACTTAGTAATTATAAGTCCTAGGTTCGAGTCAAAGTCGGGGTAAAAAATGATTCATGTTTTCACATATGTAATGTGCTTAATTGATTATTGTATAGCCCGAATGAGATTGGGAATTGAATTAAATGCGAAAATGAAGCCACGAGTGAGGTTGGGGAATCTATAATATGAACATAGTGGCATTCAGTTAGGATGCGTTCATTCCTAAGTATAGCAGATATAAGCTATAAGGTTGGATTCCTTTTAACTTTCTTTGGTGTGTAGTTGGTAGCGCCTTGACTTAGTAATTATAAGTCCTAGGTTCGATTCCCAGTCGGGGTAAAAAAAATGATTCATGTTTTCACATATGTAATGTGCTTAATTGATTATTGTATAGCCCAAATGAGATTGGGAATTGAATTAAATGCGAAAATTAAGCCACGAGTGAGGTTGGGGAATCTGTAATATGAACAAAGTGGCATTCAGTTAGAATGCGTTCATTCCTAAGTATAGCAGATATAAGCTATAAGGTTGGATTCCTTTTAACCTTCTGTGGTGTGTAGTTGGTAGCACCTTGACTTAGTAATTATAAGTCCTAGGATCGAGTCCCAGTCGGGGTAAAAAAAAATTATTCATGCTTTCACATATGTAATGTGCTTAATTGATTATTGTATAGCCCGAATGAGATTGGGAATTGAATTAAATGCGAAAACGAAGCCACGAGTGAGGTTGGGGAATCTGTAATATGAACATAGTGGCATTCAGTTAGAATGCGTTCATTCCTAAGTATAGCAGATATAAGCTATAAGGTTGAATTCCTTTTAACCTTCTGTGGTGTTTAGTTGGTAGCGCCTTGACTTAGTAATTATAAGTCCTAGGTTCGAGTCCCCGTCGGGGTAAAAAATGATTCATGATTTTACATATGTAATGTGCTTAATTGATTATTGTATAGCCCGAATGAGATTGGGAATTGAATTAAATGCCAAAATGAAGCCACGAGTGAGGTTGGGGAATCTGTAATATGAACATAGTGGCATTCAGTTAGAATGCGTTCATTCCTAAGTATAGCAGATATAAGCTATAAGGTTGGATTCCTTTTAACCTTCTGTGGTGTGTAGTTGGTAGCGCCTTGACTTAGTAATTATAAGTCCTAGGTTCAAGTCCCAGTCGGGGTAAAAAATGATTCATGTTTTCACTTATGTAATGTGCTTAATTTATTATTGTATAGCCCGAATGAGATTGGGAATTGAATTAAATGCGAAAATGAAGCCACGAGTGAGGTTGGGGTATCTGTAGTATGAACATAGTGGCATTCAGTTAGAATGCGTTCATTCCTAAGTATTGCAGATATAAGCTATAAGGTTGGATTCCTTTCAACCTTCTGTGGTGTGTAGTTGGTAGCATGTTGACTTAGTAATTATAAGTCCTAGGTTCGATTCCCAGTCGGGGTAAAAAATGATTCATGTTTTCACATATGTAATGTGCTTAATTGATTATTGTATAGCCCGAATGAGATTGGGAATTGAATTAAATGCGAAAATGAAGCCACGAGCGAGGTTGGGGAATCTGTAATATGAACATAGTGGCATTCAGTTAGAATGCATTCATTCCTAAGTATAGCAGATATAAGCTATAAGGTGGGATTCCTTTTAACCTTCTGTGGTGTGTAGTTGGTAGCGCCTTGACTTAGTAATTATAAGTCCTATGTTCGAGTCCCAGTCGGGATAAAAAATTATTCATGTTTTCACATATGTAATGTGCTTAATTGATTATTGTATAGCCCGAATGAGATTGGGAATTGAATTATATGCGAAAATGAAGCCACGAGTGAGGTTGGGGAATCTGTAATATGAACATAGTGGCATTCAGTTAGAATGCGTTCATTCCTAAGTATAGCAGATATAAGCTATAAGGTTGGATTCCTTTTAACCTTCTGTTGTGTGTAGTTGGTAGCGCCTTGACTTAGTAATTATAAGTCCTAGGTTCGAGTCCCAGTCGGGGTAAAAAATGATTCATGTTTTCACATATGTAATGTGCTTAATTGATTATTGTATAGCCCGAATGAGATTGGGAATTGAATTAAATGCGAAAATGAAGCCACGAGTGAGGTTGGGGAATCTGTAATATGAACATAGTGGCATTCAGTTAGAATGCGTTCATTCCTAAGTATAGCAGATATAAGCTATAAGGTTGGATTCCTTTTAACCTTCTGTGGTGTGTAGTTGGTAGCGCCTTGACTTAGTAATTATAAGTCCTAGGTTCGAGTCCCAGTCGGGGTAAAAAATGATTCATGTTTTCACATATGTAATGTGCTTAATTGATTATTGTATAGCCCGAATGAGATTGGGAATTGAATTAAATGCGAAAATGAAGCCACGAGTGAGGTTGGGGAATCTGTAATATGAACATAGTGGCATTCAGTTAGAATGCGTTCATTCCTAAGTATAGCAGATATAAGCTATAAGGTTGGATTCCTTTTAACCTTCTGTGGTGTTTAGTTGGTAGCGCCTTGACTTAGTAATTATAAGTCCTATGTTCGACTCCCAGTCGGGGTAAAAAATGATTCATTTTTTCACATATGTAATGTGCTTAATTGATTATTGTATAGCCCGAATGAGATTGGGAATTGAATTAAATGCGAAAATGAAGCCACAAGTGAGGTTGGGGAATCTGTAATATGAACATAGTGGCATTCAGTTAGAATGCGTTCATTCCTAAGTATAGCAGATATAAGCTATAAGGTTGGATTCCTTTTAACCTTCTGTGGTGTGTAGTTGGTATCGCTTTGACTTAGTAATTATAAGTCCTAGGTTCCGGTCCCAGTCGGGGTAAAAAATGATTCATGTTTTCACATATGTAATGTGCTTTATTGATTATTGTATAGCCCGAATGAGATTGGGAATTGAATTAAATGTGAAAATGAAGCCACGAGTGAGGTTTGGGTATCTGTAATTTGATCATAGTGGCATTCAGTCAGAATGCGTTCAATCCTAAGAATAGCAGATAAAAGCTATAAGGTTGCATTCCTTTTAACCTTCTGTGGTGTGTAGTTGGTAGCACCTTGACTTAGTAATTATAAGTCCTAGGTTCGAGTCCTAGTCGGGGTAAAAAATGATTCATGTTTTCACATATGTAATGTGCTTAATTGATTATTGTATAGCCCGAATGAGATTGGGAATTGAATTAAATACGAAAATGAAGCCACGAGTGAGGTTGGGGAATCTGTAATATGAACATAGTGGCATTCAGTTAGAATGCGTTCATTCCTAAGTATAGCAGATATAAGCTATAAGGTGGGATTCCTTTTAACCTTCTGTGGTGTGTAGTTGGTAGCGCCTTGACTTAGTAATTATAAGTCCTAGGTTCGAGTCCCAGTCGGGGTAAAAAATTATTCATGTTTTCACATATGTAATGTGCTTAATTGATTATTGTATAGCCCGAATGAGATTGGGAATTGAATTAAATACGAAATTGAAGCCACGAGTGAGGTTGGGGAATCTGTAATATGAACATAGTGGCATTCAGTTAGAATGCGTTCATTCCTAAGTATAGCAGATATAAGCTATAAGGTTGGATTCCTTTTAACCTTCTATTGTGTGTAGTTGGTAGCGCCTTGACTTAGTAATTATAAGTCCTAGGTTCGAGTCCCAGTCGGGGTAAAAAATGATTCATGTTTTCACATATGTAATGTGCTTAATTGATTATTGTATAGCCCGAATGAGATTGGGAATTGAATTAAATGCGAAAATGAAGCCACGAGTTAGGTTTGGGAATCTGTAATATGAACATAGTGGCATTCAGTTAGAATGCGTTCATTCCTAAGTATAGCAGATATAAGCTATAAGGTTGGATTCCTTTTAACCTTCTGTGGTGTGTAGTTGGTAGCGCCTTTACTTAGTAATTATAAGTCCTAGGTTCGAGTCCCAGTCGGGTAAAAATTGATTCATGTTTTCACATATGTAATGTGCTTAATTGATTATTGCATAGCCCGAATGAGATTGAGAATTAAATTAAATGCGAAAATGAAGCCACGAGTGAGGTTGGGGAATCTGTAATATGAACATAGTGGCATTCAGTTAGAATGCGTTCATTCCTAAGTATAGCAGATATAAGCTATAAGGTTGGATTCCTTTTAACCTTTTGTGGTGTGTAGTTGGTAGCGCCTTGACTTAGTAATTATAAGTCCTAGGTTCGGGTCCCAGTCGGGGTAAAAAATGATTCATGATTTCACATATGTAATGTGCTTAATTGATTATTGTATAGCCCGAATGAGATTGGGAATTGAATTAAATGCGAAAATGAAGCCACGAGTGAGGTTGGGGAATCTGTAATATGAACATAGTGGCATTCAGTTAGAATGCGTTCATTCCTAAGTATAGCAGATATAAGCTATAAGGTTGGATTCCTTTTAACCTTCTGTGGTGTGTAGTTGGTAGCGCCTTGACTTAGTAATTATAAGTCCTAGGTTCGGGTCCCAGTTGGGGTAAAAAATGATTCATGTTTTCACATATGTAATATGCTTAATTGATTATTGTATAGCCCGAATGAGATTGGGAATTGAATTAAATGCGAAAATGAAGCCACGAGTGATGTTGGGGAATCTGTAATATGAACATAGTGGCATTCAGTTAGAATGCGTTCATTCCTAAGTATAGCAGATATAAGCTATAAGGTTGGATTCCTTTTAACCTTCTGTTGTGTGTAGTTGGTAGCGCCTTGACTTAGTAATTATAAGTCCTAGGTTCGAGTCCCAGTCGGGGTAAAAAATGTTTCATGTTTTCACATATGTTATGTGCTTAATTGATTATTGTATAGCCCGAATGAGATTGGGAATTGAATTAAATGCGAAAATGAAGCCACGAGTGAGGTTGGGGAATATGTAATATGAACATAGTGGCATTCAGTTAGAATGCGTTCATTCCTAAGTATAGCAGATATAAGCTATAAGGTGGGATTCCTTTTAACCTTCTGTGGTGTGTAGTTGGTAGCGCCTTGACTTAGTAATTATAAGTCCTAGGTTCGAGTCCCAGTCGGGGTAAAAAATGATTCATGTTTTCACATATGTAATGTGCTTAATTGATTATTGTATAGCCCGAGTGAGATTGGGAATTGAATTAAATGCAAAAATGAAGCCACGAGTGAGGTTGGGGTATATGTAATATGAACATAGTAGCATTCAGTTAGAATGCATTCATTCCTAAGTATAGCAGATATAAGCTATAAGGTTGGATTCCTTTTAACCTTTTGTGATGTGTAGTTGGTAGCGCCTTGACTTAGTAATTATAAGTCCTAGGTTCGAGTCCCCGTCGGGGTAAAAAAAATGATTCATGTTTTCACATATGTAATGTGCTTAATTGATTATTGTTTAGCCCGAATGAGATTGGGAATTGAATTAAATGCAAAAATGAAGCCACGAGTGAGGTTGGGGAATCTGTAATATGAACATAGTGGCATTCAGTTAGAATTCGTCCATTCCTAAGTATAGCAGATATAAGCTATAAGGTTGGATTCCTTTTAACCTTCTGTGGTGTGTAGTTGGTAGCTCCTTGACTTACTAATTATAACTCCTAGGTTCGATTCCCAGTTGGGGTAAAAAAAATGATTCATGTTTTTACATATGTAATGTGCTTAATTGATTATTGTATAGCCCGAATGAGATTAGGAATTGAATTAAATGCGAAAATGAAGCCACGAGTGAGGTTGGGGAATCTGTAATATGAACATAGTGGCATTCAGTTAGAATGCGTTCATTCCTAAGTATAGCAGATATAAGCTATAAGGTTGGATTCCTTTTAACCTTCTGTGGTGTGTACTTGGTAGCGCCTTGACTTAGTAATTATAAGTCCTAGGTTCGAGTCAAAGTCGGGGTAAAAAATGATTCATGTTTTCACATATGTAATGTGCTTAATTGATTATTGTATAGCCCGAATGAGATTGGGAATTGAATTAAATGCGAAAATGAAGCCACGAGTGAGGTTGGGGAATCTGTAATATGAACATAGTGGCATTCAGTTAGAATGCGTTCATTCCTAAGTATAGCAGATATAAGCTATAAGGTTGGATTCCTTTTAACCTTCTGTGGTGTGTAGTTGGTAGCGCCTTGACTTAGTAATTATAAGTCCTAGGTTCGATTCCCAGTCGGGGTAAAAAAAATGATTCATGTTTTCACATATGTAATGTGCTTAATTGATTATTGTATAGCCCAAATGAGATTGGGAATTGAATTAAATGCGAAAATGAAGCCACGAGTGAGGTTGGGGAATCTGTAATATGAACAAAGTGGCATTCAGTTAAAATGCGTTCATTCCTAAGTATAGCAGATATAAGCTATAAGGGTGGATTCCTTTTAACCTTCTGTGGAGTGTAGTTGGTAGCGCCTTGACTTAGTAATTATAAGTCCTAGGATCGAGTCCCAGTCGGGGTAAAAAAAAATTATTCATGCTTTCAAATATGTAATGTGCTTAATTGATTATTGTATAGCCCGAATGAGATTGGGAATTGAATTAAATGCGAAAACGAAGCCACGAGTGAGGTTGGGGAATCTGTAATATGAACATAGTGGCATTCAGTTAGAATGCGTTCATTCCTAAGTATAGCAGATATAAGCTATAAGGTTGAATTCCTTTTAACCTTCTGTGGTGTTTAGTTGGTAGCGCCTTGACTTAGTAATTATAAGTCCTAGGTTCGAGTCCCAGTCGGGGTAAAAAATGATTCATGATTTTACATATGTAATGTGCTTAATTGATTATTGTATAGCCCGAATGAGATTGGGAATTGAATTAAATGCGAAAATGAAGCCACGAGTGAGGTTGGGGAATCTGTAATATGAACATAGTGGCATTCAGTTAGAATGCGTTCATTCCTAAGTATAGCAGATATAAGCTATAAGGTTGGATTCCTTTTAACCTTCTGTGGTGTGTAGTTGGTAGCGCCTTGACTTAGTAATTATAAGTCCTAGGTTCGGGTCCCAGTCGGGGTAAAAAATGATTCATGTTTTCACATATGTAATGTGCTTAATTGATTATTGTATAGCCCGAATGAGATTGGGAATTTAATTAAATGCGAAAATGAAGCCACGAGTGAGGTTGGGGAATCTGTAATATGAACATAGTGGCATTCAGTTAGAATGCGTTCATTCCTAAGTATAGCAGATATAAGCTATAAGGTTGGATTCCTTTTAACCTTCTGTTGTGTGTAGTTGGTAGCGCCTTGGCTTAGTAATTATAAGTCCTAGGTTCGAGTCCCAGTCGGGGTAAAAAATGATTCATGTTTTCACATATGTAATGTGCTTAATTGATTATTGTATAGCCCGAATGAGATTGGGAATTGAATTAAATGCGAAAATGAAGCCACGAGTGAAGTTGGGGAATCTGTAATATGAACATAGTGGCATTCAGTTAGAATGCGTTCATTCCTAAGTATAGCAGATATAAGCTATAAGGTTGGATTCCTTTTAACCTTCTGTGGTGTGTAGTTGGAGGCGCCTTGACTTAGTAATTATAAGTCCTAGGTTCGAGTTCCATTCGGGGTAAAAAATGATTCATGTTTTCACATATGTAATGTGCTTAATTGATTATTGTATAGCCCGAGTGAGATTGGGAATTGAATTAAATGCGAAAATGAAGCAACGAGTGAGGTTGGGGTATCTGTAATATGAACATAGTGGCATTCAGTTAGAATGCGTTCATTCCTAAGAATAGCAGATATAAGCTATAAGGTTGGATTCCTTTTAACCTTCTGTGGTGTGTAGTTGGTAGCGCCTTGCCTTAGTAATTATAAGTCCTATGTTCGAGTCCCAGTCGGGGTAAAAAATGATTCATGTTTTCACATATGTAATGTGCTTAATTGATTATTGTATAGCCCGAGTGAGATTGGGAATTGAATTAAATGCGAAAATGAAGCCACGAGTGAGGTTGGGGAATCTGTAATATGAACATAGTGGCATTCAGTTAGAATGCGTTCATTCCTAAGTATAGCAGATATAAGCTATAAGGTTGGATTCCTTTTAACCTTCTGTGGTGTGTAGTTGGTAGCGCCTTGACTTAGTAATTATAAGTCCTAGGTTCGGGTCCCAGTCGGGGTAAAAAATGATTCATGTTTTCACATATGTAATATGCTTAATTGATTATTGTATAGCCCGAATGAGATTGGGAATTGAATTAAATGCGAAAATGAAGCTACGAGTGATGTTGGGGAATCTGTAATATGAACATAGTGGCATTCAGTTAGAATGCGTTCATTCCTAAGTATAGCAGATATAAGCTATAAGGTTGGATTCCTTTTAACCTTCTGTTGTGTGTAGTTGGTAGCGCCTTGACTTAGTAATTATAAGTCCTAGGTTCGAGTCCCAGTCGGGGTAAAAAATGTTTCATGTTTTCACATATGTTATGTGCTTAATTGATTATTGTATAGCCCGAATGAGATTGGGAATTGAATTAAATGCGAAAATGAAGCCACGAGTGAGGTTGGGGAATATGTAATATGAACATAGTGGCATTCAGTTAGAATGCGTTCATTCCTAAGTATAGCAGATATAAGCTATAAGGTGGGATTCCTTTTAACCTTCTGTGGTGTGTAGTTGGTAGCGCCTTGACTTAGTAATTATAAGTCCTAGGTTCGAGTCCCAGTCGGGGTAAAAAATGATTCATGTTTTCACATATGTAATGTGCTTAATTGATTATTGTATAGCCCGAGTGAGATTGGGAATTGAATTAAATGCAAAAATGAAGCCACGAGTGAGGTTGGGGTATATGTAATATGAACATAGTAGCATTCAGTTAGAATGCATTCATTCCTAAGTATAGCAGATATAAGCTATAAGGTTGGATTCCTTTTAACCTTTTGTGATGTGTAGTTGGTAGCGCCTTGACTTAGTAATTATAAGTCCTAGGTTCGAGTCCCCATCGGGGTAAAAAAAATGATTCATGTTTTCACATATGTAATGTGCTTAATTGATTATTGTATAGCCCGAATGAGATTGGGAATTGAATTAAATGCAAAAATGAAGCCACGAGTGAGGTTGGGGAATCTGTAATATGAACATAGTGGCATTCAGTTAGAATTCGTCCATTCCTAAGTATAGCAGATATAAGCTATAAGGTTGGATTCCTTTTAACCTTCTGTGGTGTGTAGTTGGTAGCTCCTTGACTTACTAATTATAACTCCTAGGTTCGATTCCCAGTTGGGGTAAAAAAAATGATTCATGTTTTTACATATGTAATGTGCTTATTTGATTATTGTATAGCCCGAATGAGATTAGGAATTGAATTAAATGCGAAAATGAAGCCACGAGTGAGGTTGGGGAATCTGTAATATGAACATAGTGGCATTCAGTTAGAATGCGTTCATTCCTAAGTATAGCAGATATAAGCTATAAGGTTGGATTCCTTTTATCCTTCTGTGGTGTGTACTTGGTAGCGTCTTGACTTAGTAATTATAAGTCCTAGGTTCGAGTCAAAGTCGGGGTAAAAAATGATTCATGTTTTCACATATGTAATGTGCTTAATTGATTATTGTATAGCCCGAATGAGATTGGGAATTGAATTAAATGCGAAAATGAAGCCACGAGTGAGGTTGGGGAATCTGTAATATGAACATAGTGGCATTCAGTTAGAATGCGTTCATTCCTAAGTATAGCAGATATAAGCTATAAGGTTGGATTCCTTTTAACCTTCTGTGGTGTGTAGTTGGTAGCGCCTTGACTTAGTAATTATAAGTCCTAGGTTCGATTCCCAGTCGGGGTAAAAAAAATGATTCATGTTTTCACATATGTAATGTGCTTAATTGATTATTGAATAGCCCAAATGAGATTGGGAATTGAATTAAATGCGAAAATGAAGCCACGAGTGAGGTTGGGGAATCTGTAATATGAACAAAGTGGCATTCAGTTAAAATGCGTTCATTCCTAAGTATAGCAGATATAAGCTATAAGGGTGGATTCCTTTTAACCTTCTGTGGAGTGTAGTTGGTAGCGCCTTGACTTAGTAATTATAAGTCCTAGGATCGAGTCCCAGTCGTGGTAAAAAAAAATTATTCATGCTTTCAAATATGTAATGTGCTTAATTGATTATTGTATAGCCCGAATGAGATTGGGAATTGAATTAAATGCGAAAACGAAGCCACGAGTGAGGTTGGGGAATCTGTAATATGAACATAGTGGCATTCAGTTAGAATGCGTTCATTCCTAAGTATAGCAGATAAAAGCTATAAGGTTGAATTCCTTTTAACCTTCTGTGGTGTTTAGTTGGTAGCGCCTTGACTTAGTAATTATAAGTCCTAGGTTCGAGTCCCAGTCGGGGTAAAAAATGATTCATGATTTTACATATGTAATGTGCTTAATTGATTATTGTATAGCCCGAATGAGATTGGGAATTGAATTAAATGCGAAAATGAAGCCACGAGTGAGGTTGGGGAATCTGTAATATGAACATAGTGGCATTCAGTTAGAATGCGTTCATTCCTAAGTATAGCAGATATAAGCTATAAGGTTGGATTCCTTTTAACCTTCTGTGGTGTGTAGTTGGTAGCGCCTTGACTTAGTAATTATAAGTCCTAGGTTCGGGTCCCAGTCGGGGTAAAAAATGATTCATGTTTTCACATATGTAATGTGCTTAATTGATTATTGTATAGCCCGAATGAGATTGGGAATTGAATTAAATGCGAAAATGAAGCCACGAGTGAGGTTGGGGAATCTGTAATATGAACATAGTGGCATTCAGTTAGAATGCGTTCATTCCTAAGTATAGCAGATATAAGCTATAAGGTTGGATTCCTTTTAACCTTCTGTTGTGTGTAGTTGGTAGCGCCTTGACTTAGTAATTATAAGTCCTAGGTTCGAGTCCCAGTCGGGGTAAAAAATGATTCATGTTTTCACATATGTAATGTGCTTAGTTGATTATTGTATAGCCCGAATGAGATTGGGAATTGAATTAAATGCGAAAATGAAGCCACGAGTGAAGTTGGGGAATCTGTAATATGAACATAGTGGCATTCAGTTAGAATGCGTTCATTCCTAAGTATAGCAGATATAAGCTATAAGGTTGGATTCCTTTTAACCTTCTGTGGTGTGTAGTTGGAGGCGCCTTGACTTAGTAATTATAAGTCCTAGGTTCGAGTTCCATTCGGGGTAAAAAATGATTCATGTTTTCACATATGTAATGTGCTTAATTGATTATTGTATAGCCCGAATGAGATTGGGAATTGAATTAAATGCGAAAATGAAGCAACGAGTGAGGTTGGGGTATCTGTAATATGAACATAGTGGCATTCAGTTAGAATGCGTTCATTCCTAAGTATAGCAGATATAAGCTATAAGGTTGGATTCCTTTTAACCTTCTGTGGTGTGTAGTTGGTAGCGCCTTGCCTTAGTAATTATAAGTCCTATGTTCGAGTCCCAGTCGGGGTAAAAAATGATTCATGTTTTCACATATGTAATGTGCTTAATTGATTATTGCATAGCCCGAGTGAGATTGGGAATTGAATTAAATGCGAAAATGAAGCCACGAGTGAGGTTGGGGTATCTGTAATATGAACATAGTGGCATTCAGTTAGAATGCATTCATTCCTAAGTATAGCAGATATAAGCTATAAGGTTGGATTCCTTTTAACCTTTTGTGTTGTGTAGTTGGTAGCGCCTTGACTTAGTAATTATAAGTCCTAGGTTCGAGTCCCCGTCGGGGTAAAAAAAATGATTCATGTTTTCACATATGTAATGTGCTTAATTGATTATTGTATAGCCCGAATGAGATTGGGAATTGAATTAAATGCGAAAATGAAGCCACGAGTGAGGTTGGGGAATCTGTAATATGAACATAGTGGCATTCACTTAGAATTCGTCCATTCCTAAGTATAGCAGATATAAGCTATAAGGTTGGATTCCTTTTAACCTTCTGTGGTGTGTAGTTGGTAGCTCCTTGACTTACTAATTATAAGTCCTAGGTTCGATTCCCAGTTGGGGTAAAAAAAATGATTCATGTTTTTACATATGTAATGTGCTTAATTGATTATTGTATAGCCCGAATGAGATTAGGAATTGAATTATATGCGAAAATGAAGCCACGAGTGAGGTTGGGGAATCTGTAATATGAACATAGTGGCATTCAGTTAGAATGCGTTCATTCCTAAGTATAGCAGATATAAGCTATAAGGTTGGATTCCTTTTAACCTTCTGTGGTGTGTAGTTGGTAGCGCCTTGACTTAGTAATTATAAGTCCTAGGTTCGAGTCAAAGTCGGGGTAAAAAATGATTCATGTTTTCACATATGTAATGTGCTTAATTGATTATTGTATAGCCCGAATGAGATTGGGAATTGAATTAAATGCGAAAATGAAGCCACGAGTGAGGTTGGGGAATCTGTAATATGAACATAGTGGCATTCAGCTAGAATGCATTCATTCCTAAGTATAGCAGATATAAGCTATAAGGTTGGATTCCTTTTAACCTTCTGTGGTGTGTAGTTGGTAGAGCCTTGACTTAGTAATTATAAGTCCTAGGTTCGATTCCCAGTCGGGGTAAAAAAAATGATTCATGTTTTCACATATGTAATGTGCTTAATTGATTATTGTATAGCCGAAATGAGATTGGGAATTGAATTAAATGCGAAAATGAAGCCACGAGGGAGGTTGGGGAATCTGTAATATGAACAAAGTGGTATTCAGTTAAAATGCGTTCACTCCTAAGTATAGCAGATATAAGCTATAAGGTTGGATTCCTTTTAACCTTCTGTGGTGTGTAGTTGGTAGCGCCTTGACTTAGTAATTATAAGTCCTAGGATCGAGTCCCAGTCGGGGTAAAAAAAAATTATTCATGCTTTCACATATGTAATGTGCTTAATTGATTATTGCATAGCCCGAATGAGATTGGGAATTGAATTAAATGCGAAAACGAAGCCACGAGTGAGGTTGGGGAATCTGAAATATGAACATAGTGACATTCAGTTAGAATGTGTTCATTCCTAAGTATAGCAGATATAAGCTATAAGGTTGAATTCCTTTTAACCTTCTGTGGTGTTTAGTTGGTAGCGCCTTGACTTAGTAATTATAAGTCCTAGGTTCGAGTCCCAGTCGGAGTAAAAAATGATTCATGATTTTACATATGTAATGTGCTTAATTGATTATTGTATAGCCCGAATGAGATTGGGAATTGAATTAAATGCCAAAATGAAGCCACGAGTGAGGTTGGGGAATCTGTAATATGAACATAGTGGCATTCAGTTAGAATGCGTTCATTCCTAAGTATAGCAGATATAAGCTATAAGGTTGGATTCCTTTTAACCTTCTGTGGTGTGTAGTTGGTAGCGCCTTGACTTAGTAATTATAATTCCTAGGTTCGGGTCCCAGTCGGGGTAAAAAATGATTCATGTTTTCACATATGTAATGTGCTTAATTGATTATTGTATAGCCCGAATGAGATTGGGAATTGAATTAAATGCGAAAATGAAGCTACGAGTGAGGTTGGGGAATCTGTAATATGAACATAGTGGCATTCAGTTAGAATGCGTTCATTCCTAAGTATAGCAGATATAAGGTATAAGGTTGGATTCCTTTTAACCTTCTGTTGTGTGTAGTTGGTAGCGCCTTGACTTAGTAATTATAAGTCCTAGGTTCGAGTCCCAGTCGGGGTAAAAAATGATTCATGTTTTCACATATGTAATGTGCTTAATTGATTATTGTATAGCCCGAATGAGATTGGGAATTGAATTAAATGCAAAAATGAAGCCACGAGTGAAGTTGTGGAATCTGTAATATGAACATAGTGGCATTCAGTTAGAATGCGTTCATTCCTAAGTATAGCAGATATAAGCTATAAGGTTGGATTCCTTTTAACCTTCTGTGGTGTGTAGTTGGAAGCGCCTTGACTTAGTAATTATAAGTCCTAGGTTCGAGTTCCGGTCGGGGTAAAAAATGATTCATGTTTTCACATATGTAATGTGCTTAATTGATTATTGTATAGCCCGAATGAGATTGGGAATTGAATTAAATGCGAAAATGAAGCAACGAGTGAGGTTGGGGTATCTGTAATATGAACATAGTGGCATTCAGTTAGGATGCGTTCATTCCTAAGTATAGCAGATATAAGGTATAAGGTTGGATTCCTTTTAACCTTCTGTGGTGTGTAGTTGGTAGCGCCTTGACTTAGTAATTATAAGTCCTAGGTTCGATTCCCTGTCGGGGTAAAAAAAAATGATTCATATTTTCACATATGTAATGTGCTTAATTGATTATTGTATAACCCGAATGAGATTAGGAATTGAATAAAATGCGAAAATGAAGCCACGAGTGAGGTTGGGAAATCTGTAATATGAACATAGTGGCATTCAGTTAGAATGCGTTCATTCCTAAGTATAGCAGATATAAGCTATAAGGTTGGATTCCTTTTAACCTTCTGTGGTGTGTAGTTGGTAGCGCCTTGACTTAGTAATTATAAGTCCTAGGCTCGAGTCCCAGTCGGGGAAAAAAATGATTCATGTTTTTACATATATAAAGTGCTTAATTGATTATTGTATAGCCCAAATGAGATTGGGAATTGAATTAAATGCGAAAATGAAGCCACGAGTGAGGCTGGGGAATCTGTAATATGAACATAGTGGCATTCAGTTAGAATGCGTTCATTCCTAAGTATAGCAGATATAAGCTATAAGGTTGGATTCCTTTTAACCTTCTGTGGTGTGTAGTTGGTAGCGCCTTGACTTAGTAATTATAAGTCCTAGGTTCAAATCCCAGTCGGGGTAAAAAATGATTCATGTTTTCACATATGTAATGTGCTTAATGATTATTGTATAGCCCGAATGAGATTGGGAATTGAATTAAATGCGAAAATGAAGCCACGCGTGAGGTTGGGGTATCTGTAATATGAACATAGTAGCATTCAGTTAGAATGCGTTCATTCCTAAGTATAGCAGATATAAGCTATAAGGTTGGATTCCCTTCAACCTTCTGTGGTGTGTAGTTGGTAGCGCCTTGACTTAGTAATTATAAGTCCTAGGTTCGAGTCCCAGTCGGGGTAAAAAATGATTCATGTTTTCACATATGTAATGTGCTTAATTGATTATTGTATAGCCTTAATGAGATTGGGAATTGAATTAAATGCGAAAATGAAGCCACGAGCGAGGTTGGGGAATCTGTAATATGAACATAGTGGCATTCAGTTAGAATGCGTTCATTCCTAAGTATAGCAGATATAAGCTATAAGGTTGGATTCCTTTCAACCTTCTGTGGTGTGTAGTTGGTAGCACCTTGACTTAGTAATTATAAGTCCTAGGTTCGAGTCCCAGTCGGGGTAAAAAATGATTCATGTTTTCACATATGTAATGTGCTTAATTGATTATTGTATAGCCCGAATGAGATTGGGAATTGAATTAAATGCGAAAATGAAGCCACGAGTGAGGTTGGGGAATCTGTAATATGAACATAGTGGCATTCAGTTAGAATGCGTTCATTCCTAAGTATAGCAGATATAAGCTATAAGGTTGGATTCCTTTTAACCTTCTGTGGTGTTTAGTTGGTAGCGCCTTGACTTAGTATTTATAAGTCCTAGGTTCGAGTCCCAGTCGGGGTAAAAAATGATTCATGTTTTCACATATGTAATGTGCTTAATTGATTATTGTGTAGCCCGAATGAGATTGGGAATTGAATTAAATGCGAAAATGAAGCCACGAGTGAGGTTGGGGAATCTGTAATATGAACATAGTGGCATTCAGTTAGAATGCGTTCATTCCTAAGTATAGCAGATATAAGCTATAAGGTTGGATTCCTTTTAACCTTCTGTGGTGTGTAGTTGGTAGTGCCTTGACTTAGTAATTATAAGTCCTAGGTTCGAGTCCCAGTTGGGGTAAAAAATGATTCATGTTTTCACATATGTAATGTGCTTAATTGATTATTGTATAGCCCGAATGAGATTGGGAATTGAATTAAATGCGAAAATGAAGCCACGAGTGAGGTTGGGGAATCTGT
Organism: Halocaridina rubra; assembly: GCA_037179515.1. Classification (NCBI taxonomy): domain Eukaryota; kingdom Metazoa; phylum Arthropoda; class Malacostraca; order Decapoda; family Atyidae; genus Halocaridina; species Halocaridina rubra. Next base: position 21,692 of record JAXCGZ010013724.1, read on the forward strand.
AATATGAACATAGTGGCATTCAGTTAGAATGCGTTCATTCCTAAGTATAGCAGATATAAGCTATAAGGTTGGATTCCTTTTAACCTTCTGTGGTGTGTAGTTGGTAGCGCCTTGACTTAGTAATTATAAGTCCTAGGTTCGAGTCCCAGTCGGGGTAAAAAATGATTCATGTTTTCACATATGTAATGTGCTTAATTGATTATTGTATAGCCCGAATGAGATTGGGAATTTAATTAAATGCGAAAATGAAGCCACGAGTGAAGTTGGGGAATAATTAATATGAACATAGTGGCATTCAGTTAGAATGCGTTCATTCCTAAGTATAGCAGATATAAGCTATAAGGTTGGATTCCTTTTAACCTTCTGTGGTGTGTAGTTGGAGGCGCCTTGACTTAGTAATTATAAGTCCTAGGTTCGAGTTCCATTCGGGGTAAAAAATGATTCATGTTTTAACATATGTAATGTGCTTAATTGATTATTGTATAGCCCGAATGAGATTGGGAATTGAATTAAATACGAAAATGAAGCAACGAGTGAGGTTGGGGTATCTGTAATATGAACATAGTGGCATTCAGTTAGAATGCGTTCATTCCTAAGTATAGCAGATATAAGCTATAAGGTTGGATTCCTTTTAACCTTCTGTGGTGTGTAGTTGGTAGCGCCTTGCCTTAGTAATTATAAGTCCTATGTTCGAGTCCCAGTCGGGGTAAAAAATGATTCATGTTTTCACATATGTAATGTGCTTAATTGATTATTGTATAGCCCGAGTGAGATTGGGAATTGAATTAAATGCGAAAATGAAGCCACGAGTGAGGTTGGGGTATCTGTAATATGAACATAGTGGCATTCAGTTAGAATGCATTCATTCCTAAGTATAGCAGATATAAGCTATAAGGTTGGATTCCTTTTAACCTTTTGTGTTGTGTAGTTGGTAGCGCCTTGACTTAGTAATTATAAGTCCTAGGTTCGAGTCCCCGTCGGGGTAAAAAAAATGATTCATGTTTTCACATATGTAATGTGCTTAATTGATTATTGTATAGCCCGAATGAGATTGGGAATTGAATTAAATGCGAAAATGAAGCCACGAGTGAGGTTGGGGAATCTGTAATATGAACATAGTGGCATTCACTTAGAATTCGTCCATTCCTAAGTATAGCAGGTATAAGCTATAAGGTTGGATTCCTTTTAACCTTCTGTGGTGTGTAGTTGGTAGCTCCTTGACTTACTAATTATAAGTCCTAGGTTCGATTCCCAGTTGGGGTAAAAAAAATGATTCATGTTTTTACATATGTAATGTGCTTAATTGATTATTGTATAGCCCGAATGAGATTAGGAATTGAATTATATGCGAAAATGAAGCCACGAGTGAGTTTGGGGAATCTGTAATATGAACATAGTGGCATTCAGTTAGAATGCGTTCATTCTTAAGTATAGCAGATATAAGCTATAAGGTTGGATTCCTTTTAACCTTCTGTGGTGTGTAGTTGGTAGCGCCTTGACTTAGTAATTATAAGTCCTAGGTTCGAGTCCCAGTCGGGGTAAAAAATGATTCGTGATTTCACATATGTAATGTGCTTAATTGATTATTGTATAGCCCGAATGAGATTGGGAATTGAATTAAATGCGAAAATGAAGCCACGAGTGAGGTTGGGGAATCTGTAATATGAACATAGTGGCATTCAGCTAGAATGCATTCATTCCTAAGTATAGCAGATATAAGCTATAAGGTTGGATTCCTTTTAACCTTCTGTGGTGTGTAGTTGGTAGAGCCTTGACTTAGTAATTATAAGTCCTAGGTTCGATTCCCAGTCGGGGTAAAAAAAATGATTCATGTTTTCACATATGTAATGTGCTTAATTGATTATTGTATAGCCCAAATGAGATTGGGAATTGAATTAAATGCGAAAATGAAGCCACGAGGGAGGTTGGGGAACCTGTAATATGAACAAAGTGGTATTCAGTTAAAATGCGTTCACTCCTAAGTATAGCAGATATAAGCTATAAGGTTGGATTCCTTTTAACCTTCTGTGGTGTGTAGTTGGTAGCGCCTTGACTTAGTAATTATAAGTCCTAGGATCGAGTCCCAGTCGGGGTAAAAAAAAATTATTCATGCTTTCACATATGTAATGTGCTTAATTGATTATTGTATAGCCCGAATGAGATTGGGAATTGAATTAAATGCGAAAACGAAGCCACGAGTGAGGTTGGGGAATCTGAAATATGAACATAGTGGCATTCAGTTAGAATGTGTTCATTCCTAAGTATAGCAGATATAAGCTATAAGGTTGAATTCCTTTTAACCTTCTGTGGTGTTTAGTTGGTAGCGCCTTGACTTAGTAATTATAAGTCCTAGGTTCGAGTCCCAGTCGGAGTAAAAAATGATTCATGATTTTACATATGTAATGTGCTTAATTGATTATTGTATAGCCCGAATGAGATTGGGAATTGAATTAAATGCCAAAATGAAGCCACGAGTGAGGTTGGGGAATCTGTAATATGAACATAGTGGCATTCAGTTAGAATGCGTTCATTCCTAAGTATAGCAGATATAAGCTATAAGGTTGGATTCCTTTTAACCTTCTGTGGTGTGTAGTTGGTAGCGCCTTGACTTAGTAATTATAATTCCTAGGTTCGGGTCCCAGTCGGGGTAAAAAATGATTCATGTTTTCACATATGTAATGTGCTTAATTGATTATTGTATAGCCCGAATGAGATTGGGAATTGAATTAAATGCGAAAATGAAGCTACGAGTGAGGTTGGGGAATCTGTAATATGAACATAGTGGCATTCAGTTAGAATGCGTTCATTCCTAAGTATAGCAGATATAAGCTATAAGGTTGGATTCCTTTTAACCTTCTGTTGTGTGTAGTTGGTAGCGCCTTGACTTAGTAATTATAAGTCCTAGGTTCGAGTCCCAGTCGGGGTAAAAAATGATTCATGTTTTCACATATGTAATGTGCTTAATTGATTATTGTATAGCCCGAATGAGATTGGGAATTGAATTAAATGCGAAAATGAAGCCACGAGTGAAGTTGTGGAATCTGTAATATGAACATAGTGGCATTCAGTTAGAATGCGTTCATTCCTAAGTATAGCAGATATAAGCTATAAGGTTGGATTCCTTTTAACCTTCTGTGGTGTGTAGTTGGAAGCGCCTTGACTTAGTAATTATAAGTCCTAGGTTCGAGTTCCGGTCGGGGTAAAAAATGATTCATATTTTCACATATGTAATGTGCTTAATTGATTATTGTATAGCCCGAATGAGATTGGGAATTGAATTAAATGCGAAAATGAAGCAACGAGTGAGGTTGGGGTATCTGTAATATGAACATAGTGGCATTCAGTTAGGATGCGTTCATTCCTAAGTATAGCAGATATAAGGTATAAGGTTGGATTCCTTCTAACCTTCTGTGGTGTGTAGTTGGTAGCGCCTTGACTTAGTAATTATAAGTCCTAGGTTCGATTCCCTGTCGGGGTAAAAAAAAATGATTCATATTTTCACATATGTAATGTGCTTAATTGATTATTGTATAACCCGAATGAGATTAGGAATTGAATTAAATGCGAAAATGAAGCCACGAGTGAGGTTGGGAAATCTGTAATATGAACATAGTGGCATTCAGTTAGAATGCGTTCATTCCTAAGTATAGCAGATATAAGCTATAAGGTTGGATTCCTTTTAACCTTCTGTGGTGTGTAGTTGGTAGCGCCTTGACTTAGTAATTATAAGTCCTAGGCTCGAGTCCCAGTCGGGGTAAAAAATGATTCATGTTTTTACATATGTAAAGTGCTTAATTGATTATTGTATAGCCCGAATGAGATTGGGAATTGAATTAAATGCGAAAATGAAGCCACGAGTGAGGCTGGGGAATCTGTAATATGAACATAGTGGCATTCAGTTAGAATGCGTTCATTCCTAAGTATAGCAGATATAAGCTATAAGGTTGGATTCCTTTTAACCTTCTGTGGTGTGTAGTTGGTAGCGCCTTGACTTAGTAATTATAAGTCCTAGGTTCAAATCCCAGTCGGGGTAAAAAATGATTCATGTTTTCACATATGTAATGTGCTTAATGATTATTGTATAGCCCGAATGAGATTGGGAATTGAATTAAATGCGAAAATGAAGCCACGCGTGAGGTTGGGGTATCTGTAATATGAACATAGTAGCATTCAGTTAGAATGCGTTCATTCCTAAGTATAGCAGATATAAGCTATAAGGTTGGATTCCCTTCAACCTTCTGTGGTGTGTAGTTGGTAGCGCCTTGACTTAGTAATTATAAGTCCTAGGTTCGAGTCCCAGTCGGGGTAAAAAATGATTCATGTTTTCACATATGTAATGTGCTTAATTGATTATTGTATAGCCCGAATGAGATTGGGAATTGAATTAAATGCGAAAATGAAGCCACGAGCGAGGTTGGGGAATCTGTAATATGAACATAGTGGCATTCAGTTAGAATGCGTTCATTCCTAAGTATAGCAGATATAAGCTATAAGGTTGGATTCCTTTCAACCTTCTGTGGTGTGTAGTTGGTAGCACCTTGACTTAGTAATTATAAGTCCTAGGTTCGAGTCCCAGTCGGGGTAAAAAATGATTCATGTTTTCACATATGTAATGTGCTTAATTGACTATTGTATAGCCCGAATGAGATTGGGAATTGAATTAAATGCGAAAATGAAGCCACGAGTGCGGTTGGGGAATCTGTAATATGAACATAGTGGCATTCAGTTAGAATGCGTTCATTCCTAAGTATAGCAGATATAAGCTATAAGGTTGGATTCCTTTTAACCTTCTGTGGTGTTTAATTGGTAGCGCCTTGACTTAGTAATTATAAGTCCTAGGTTCGAGTCCCAGTCGGGGTAAAATATTATTCATGTTTTCACATATGTAATGTGCTTAATTGATTATTGTATAGCCCGAATGAGATTGGGAATTGAATTAAATGCGAAAATGAAGCCACGAGTGAGGTTGGGGAATCTGTAATATGAACATAGTGGCATTCAGTTAGAATGCGTTCATTCCTAAGTATAGCAGATATAAGCTATAAGGTTGGATTCCTTTTAACCTTCTGTGGTGTGTAGTTGGTAGTGCCTTGACTTAATAATTATAAGTCCTAGGTTCGAGTTCCAGTTGGGGTAAAAAATGATTCATGTTTTCACATATGTAATGTGCTTAATTGATTATTGTATAGCCCGAATGAGATTGGGAATTGAATTAAATGCGAAAATGAAGCAACGAGCGAGGTTGGGGAATCTGTAATATGAACATAGTGGCATTCAGTTAGAATGCGTTCATTCCTAAGTATAGCAGATATAAGCTATAAGGTGGGATTCCTTTTAACCTTCTGTGGTGTGTAGTTGGTAGCGCCTTGACTTAGTAATTATAAGTCCTAGGTTCGAGTCCCAGTCGGGGTAAAAAATGATTCGTGATTTCACATATGTAATGTGCTTAATTGATTATTGTATAGCCCGAATGAGATTGGGAATTGAATTAAATGCAAAAATGAAGCCACGAGTGAGGTTGGGGAATCTGTAATATGAACATAGTGGCATTCAGTTAGAATGTGTTAATTCCTAAGTATAGCAGATATAAGCTATAAGGTTGGATTCCTTTTAACCTTCTGTGGTGTGTAGTTGGTAGCGCCTTGACTTAGTAATTATAAGTCCTAGGTTCGAGTCCCAGTCCGGGTAAAAAATGATTCATGTTTTCACATATGTAATGTGCTTAATTGATTATTGTATTGCCCGAATGAGATTGGGAATTGAATTAAATGCGAAAATGAAGCAACGAGCGAGGTTGGGGAATCTGTAATATGAACATAGTGGCATTCAGTTAGAATGCGTTCATTCCTAAGTATAGCAGATATAAGCTATAAGGTGGGATTCCTTTTAACCTTCTGTGGTGTGTAGTTGGTAGCGCCTTGACTTAGTAATTATAAGTCCTAGGTTCGAGTCCCAGTCGGGGCAAAAAATGATTCATGTTTTCACATATGAAATGTGCTTAATTGATTATTGCATAGCCCGAATGAGATTGGGAATTGAATTAAATGCGAAAATGAAGCCACGAGCGAGGTTGGGGAATCTGTAATATGAACATATTGGCGTTCAGTTAGAATGCGTTCATTCCTAAGTATAGCAGATATAAGCTATAAGGTTGGATTCCTTTTAACCTTCTGTGGTGTGTAGTTGGTAGCGCCTTAACTTAGTAATTATAAGTCCTAGGTTCGAGTCCCAGTCGGGGTAAAAAATGATTCATGTTTTCACATATGTAATGTGCTTAATTGATTATTGTATAGCCCGAATGAGATTGGGAATTGAATTAAATGCGAAAATGAAGCAACGAGTAAGGTTGGGGTATCTGTAATATGTACATTGTGGCATTCATTTAGTATGCGTTCATTAGTAAGTTTAGCAGATATAAGCTATAAGGTTGGATTCCTTTTAACCTTCTGTTGTGTGTAGTTGGTAGCGCCTTGACCTAGTAATTATAAGTCCTAGGTTCGATTCCCAGTCGGGGTAAAAAAAATGATTCATGTTTTCACATATGTAATGTGCTTAATTGATTATTGTATAGCCCAAATGAGATTGGGAATTGAATTAAATGCGAAAATGAAGCTACGAGTGAGGTTGGGGAATCTGTAATATGAACATAGTGGCATTCAGTTAGAATGCGTTCATTCCAAAGTATAGCAGATATAAGCTATAAGGTTGGATTCCCTTCAACCTTCTGTGGTGTGTAGTTGGTAGCGCCTTGACTTAGTAATTATAAGTCCTAGGTTCGAGTCCCAGTCGGGGTAAAAAATGATTCATGTTTTCACATATGTAATGTGCTTAATTGATTATTGTATAGCCTGAATGAGATTGGGAATTGAATTAAATGCGAAAATGAAGCCACGAGCGAGGTTGGGGAATCTGTAATATGAACATAGTGGCATTCAGTTAGAATGCGTTCATTCCTAAGAATAGCAGATATAAGCTATAAGGTTGGATTCCTTTCAACCTTCTGTGGTGTGTAGTTGGTAGCACCTTGACTTAGTAATTATAAGTCCTAGGTTCGAGTCCCAGTCGGGGTAAAAAATGATTCATGTTTTCACATATGTAATGTGCTTAATTGATTATTGTATAGCCCGAATGAGATTGGGAATTGAATTAAATGCGAAAATGAAGCCACGAGTGAGGTTGGGGAATCTGTAATATGAACATAGTGGCATTCAGTTAGAATGCGTTCATTCCTAAGTATAGCAGATATAAGCTATAAGGTTGGATTCCTTTTAACCTTCTGTGGTGTTTAGTTGGTAGCGCCTTGACTTAGTATTTATAAGTCCTAGGTTCGAGTCCCAGTCGGGGTAAAAAATTATTCATGTTTTCACATATGTAATGTGCTTAATTGATTATTGTATAGCCCAAATGAGATTGGGAATTGAATTAAATGCGAAAATGAAGCCACGAGTGAGGTTGGGGAATCTGTAATATGAACATAGTGGCATTCAGTTAGAATGCGTTCATTCCTAAGTATAGCAGATATAAGCTATAAGGTTGGATTCCTTTTAACCTTCTGTGGTGTGTAGTTGGTAGTGCCTTGACTTAGTAATTATAAGTCCTAGGTTCGAGTCCCAGTTGGGGTAAAAAATGATTCATGTTTTCACATATGTAATGTGCTTAATTGATTATTGTATAGCCCGAATGAGATTGGGAATTGAATTAAATGCGAAAATGAAGCCACGAGTGAGGTTGGGGAATCTGTAATATGAACATAGTGGCATTCAGTTAGAATGCGTTCATTCCTAAGTATAGCAGATATAAGCTATAAGGTTGGATTCCTTTTAACCTTCTGTGGTGTGTAGTTGGTAGCGCCTTGACTTAGTAATTATAAGTCCTAGGTTCGAGTCCCAGTCGGGGTAAAAAATGATTCATGTTTTCACATATGTAATGTGCTTAATTGATTATTGTATAGCCCGAATGAGATTGGGAATTGAATTAAATGCAAAAATGAGGCAACGCGCGAGGTTGGGGAATCTGTAATATGAACATAGTGGCATTCAGTTAGAATGCGTTCATTCCTAAGTATAGCAGATATAAGCTATAAGGTTGGATTCCTTTTAACCTTCTGTGGTGTGTAGTTGGTAGCGCCTTGACTTAGTAATTATAAGTCCTAGGTTCGAGTCCCAGTCGGGGTAAAAAATTATTCATGTTTTCACATATGTAATGTGCTTAATTGATTATTGTATAGCCCGAATGAGATTGGGAATTGAATTAAATGCGAAAATGAAGCCACGAGTGAGGTTGGGGAATCTGTAATATGAAGATAGTGGCATTCAGTTAGAATGCGTTCATTCCTAAGTATAGCAGATATAAGCTATAAGGTTGGATTCCTTTTAACCTTCTGTGTTGTGTAGTTGGTAGTGCCTTGACTTAGTAATTATAAGTCCTAGGTTCGAGTCCCAGTTGGGGTAAAAAATGATTCATGTTTTCACATATGTAATGTGCTTAATTGATTATTGTATAGCCCGAATGAGATTGGGAATTGAATTAAATGCGAAAATGAGGCAACGCGCGAGGTTGGGGAATCTGTAATATGAACATAGTGGCATTCAGTTAGAATGCGTTCATTCCTATGTATAGCAGATATAAGCTATAAGGTGGGATTCCTTTTAACCTTCTGTGGTGTGTAGTTGGTAGCGCCTTGACTTAGTAATTATAAGTCCTAGGTTCGAGTCCCAGTCCGGGTAAAAAATGATTCATGTTTTCACATATGTAATGTGCTTAATTGATTATTGTATAGCCCGAATGAGATTGGGAATTGAATTAAATGCGAAAATGAAGCCACGAGTGAGGTTGGGGAATCTGTAATATGAACATAGTGGCATTCAGTTAGAATGCGTTCATTCCTAAGTATAGCAGATATAAGCTATAAGGTTGGATTCCTTTTAACCTTCTGTGGTGTGTAGTTGGTAGCGCCTTGACTTAGTAATTATAAGTCCTAGGTTCGAGTCCCAGTCGGGGTAAAAAATGATTCATGTTTTCACATATGTAATGTCCTTAATTGATTATTGTATAGCCCGAATGAGATTGGGAATTGAATTAAATGCGAAAATGAAGCCACGAGCGAGGTTGGGGAATCTGTAATATGAACATAGTGGCATTCAGTTAGAATGCGTTCATTCCTAAGTATAGCAGATATAAGCTATAAGGTTGGATTCCTTTTAACCTTCTGTGGTGTGTAGTTGGTAGCGCCTTGACTTAGTAATTATAAGTCCTAGGTTCGAGTCCCATTCGGGGTAAAAAATGATTCGTGTTTTCACATATGTAATGTGCTTAATTGATTATTGTATAGCCCGAATGAGATTGGGAATTGAATTAAATGCGAAAATGAAGCAACGAGTAAGGTTGGGGTATCTGTAATATGAACATAGTGGCATTCAGTTAGGATGCGTTCATTCGTAAGTATAGCAGATATAAGCTATATGGTTGGATTCCTTTTAACCTTCTGTGGTGTGTAGTTGGTAGCGCCTTGACTTAGTAATTATAAGTCCTAGGTTCGATTCCCTGTCGGGGTAAAAAAAACCTATTCATGTTTTCACATATGTAATGTGCTTAATTGATTATTGAATAGCCCGAATGAGATTAGGAATTGAATTAAATGCGAAAATGAAGCCACGAGTGAGGTTGGGAAATCTGTAATATGAACATAGTGGCATTCAGTTAGAATGCGTTCATTCCTAAGTATAGCAGATATAAGCTATAAGGTTGGATTCCTTTTAGCCTTCTGTTGTGTGTAGTTGGTAGCGCCTTGACTCAGTAATTATAAGTCCTAGGTTCGATTCCCAGTCGGGGTAAAAAAAATGATTCATGTTTTCACATATGTAATGTGCTTAATTGATTATTGTATAGCCCGAATGAGATTGGGAATTGAATTAAATGCGAAAATGAAGCTACGAGTGAGGTTGGGGAATCTGTAATATGAACAAAGTGGCATTCAGTTAGAATGCGTTCATTCCTAAGTATAGCAGATATAAGCTATAAGGTTGGATTCCTTTTAACCTTATGTGGTGTGTAGTTGGTAGCGCCTTGACTTAGTAATTATAAGTCCTAGGATCGACTCCCAGTCGGGGTAAAAACAAATTATTCATGCTTTCACATATGTAATGTGCTTAATTGATTATTGTATAGCCCGAATGAGATTGGGAATTGAATTAAATGCGAAAATGAAGCAACGAGCGAGGTTGGGGAATCTGTAATATGAACATAGTGGCATTCAGTTAGAATGCGTTCATTCCTAAGTATAGCAGATATAAGCTATAAGGTGGGATTCCTTTTAACCTTCTGTGGTGTGTAGTTGGTAGCGCCTTGACTTAGTAATTATAAGTCCTAGGTTCGAGTCCCAGTCGGGGTAAAAAATGATTCGTGATTTCACATATGTAATGTGCTTAATTGATTATTGTATAGCCCGAATGAGATTGGGAATTGAATTAAATGCAAAAATGAAGCCACGAGTGAGGTTGGGGAATCTGTAATATGAACATAGTGGCATTCAGTTAGAATGTGTTAATTCCTAAGTATAGCAGATATAAGCTATAAGGTGGGATTCCTTTTAACCTTCTGTGGTGTGTAGTTGGTAGCGCCTTGACTTAGTAATTATAAGTCCTAGGTTCGAGTCCCAGTCCGGGTAAAAAATGATTCATGTTTTCACATATGTAATGTGCTTAATTGATTATTGTATAGCCCGAATGAGATTGGGAATTGAATTAAATGCGAAAATGAAGCAACGAGCGAGGTTGGGGAATCTGTAATATGAACATAGTGGCATTCAGTTAGAATGCGTTCATTCCTAAGTATAGCAGATATAAGCTATAAGGTGGGATTCCTTTTAACCTTCTGTGGTGTGTAGTTGGTAGCGCCTTGACTTAGTAATTATAAGTCCTAGGTTCGAGTCCCAGTCGGGGCAAAAAATGATTCATGTTTTCACATATGAAATGTGCTTAATTGATTATTGCATAGCCCGAATGAGATTGGGAATTGAATTAAATGCGAAAATGAAGCCACGAGCGAGGTTGGGGAATCTGTAATATGAACATATTGGCGTTCAGCTAGAACGCGTTCATTCCTAAGTATAGCAGATATAAGCTATAAGGTTGGATTCCTTTTAACCTTCTGTGGTGTGTAGTTGGTAGCGCCTTAACTTAGTAATTATAAGTCCTAGGTTCGAGTCCCAGTCGGGGTAAAAAATGATTCATGTTTTCACATATGTAATGTGCTTAATTGATTATTGTATAGCCCGAATGAGATTGGGAATTGAATTAAATGCGAAAATGAAGCAACGAGTAAGGTTGGGGTATCTGTAATATGAACATTGTGGCATTCATTTAGGATGCGTTCATTAGTAAGTTTAGCAGATATAAGCTATAAGGTTGGATTCCTTTTTACCTTCTGTTGTGTGTAGTTGGTAGCGCCTTGACTTAGTAATTATAAGTCCTAGGTTCGATTCCCAGTCGGGGTAAAAAAAATGATTCATGTTTTCACATATGTAATGTGCTTAATTGATTATTGTATAGCCCAAATGAGATTGTGAATTGAATTAAATGCGAAAATGAAGCTACGAGTGAGGTTGGGGAATCTGTAATATGAACATAGTGGCATTCAGTTAGAATGCGTTCATTCCAAAGTATAGCAGATATAAGCTATAAGGTTGGATTCACTTCAACCTTCTGTGGTGTGTAGTTGGTAGCGCCTTGACTTAGTAATTATAAGTCCTAGGTTCGAGTCCCAGTTGGGGTAAAAAATGATTCATGTTTTCACATATGTAATGTGCTTAATTGATTATTGTATAGCCTGAATGAGATTGGGAATTGAATTAAATGCGAAAATGAAGCCACGAGCGAGGTTGGGGAATCTGTAATATGAACATAGTGGCATTCAGTTAGAATGCGTTCATTCCTAAGTATAGCAGATATAAGCTATAAGGTTGGATTCCTTTCAACCTTCTGTGGTGTGTAGTTGGTAGCACCTTGACTTAGTAATTATAAGTCCTAGGTTCGAGTCCCAGTCGGGGTAAAATATGATTCATGTTTTCACATATGTAATGTGCTTAATTGATTATTGTATAGCCCGAATGAGATTGGGAATTGAATTAAATGCGAAAATGAAGCCACGAGTGAGGTTGGGGAATCTGTAATATGAACATAGTGGCATTCAGTTAGAATGCGTTCATTCCTAAGTATAGCAGATATAAGCTATAAGGTTGGATTCCTTTTAACCTTCTGTGGTGTTTAGTTGGTAGCGCCTTAACTTAGTATTTATAAGTCCTAGGTTCGAGTCCCAGTCGGGGTAAAAAATTATTCATGTTTTCACATATGTAATGTGCTTAATTGATTATTGTATAGCCCGAATGAGATTGGGAATTGAATTAAATGCGAAAATGAAGCCACGAGTGAGGTTGGGGAATCTGTAATATGAACATAGTGGCATTCAGTTAGAATGCGTTCATTCCTAAGTATAGCAGATATAAGCTATAAGGTTGGATTCCTTTTAACCTTCTGTGGTGTGTAGTTGGTAGTGCCTTGACTTAGTAATTATAAGTCCTAGGTTCGAGTCCCAGTTGGGGTAAAAAATGATTCATGTTTTCACATATGTAATGTGCTTAATTGATTATTGTATAGCCCGAATGAGATTGGGAATTGAATTAAATGCGAAAATGAAGCCACGAGTGAGGTTGGGGAATCTGTAATATGAACATAGTGGCATTCAGTTAGAATGCGTTCATTCCTAAGTATAGCAGATATAAGCTATAAGGTTGGATTCCTTTTAACCTTCTGTGGTGTGTAGTTGGTAGCGCCTTGACTTAGTAATTATAAGTCCTAGGTTCGAGTCCCAGTCGGGGTAAAAAATGATTCATGTTTTCACATATGTAATGTGCTTAATTGATTATTGTATATCCCGAATGAGATTGGGAATTGAATTAAATGCGAAAATGAAGCCACGAGTGAAGTTGGGGAATCTGTAATATTAACATAGTGGCATTCAGTTAGAATGCGTTCATTCCTAAGTATAGCAGATATAAGCTATAAGGTTGGATTCCTTTTAACCTTCTGTGGTGTGTAGTTGGAGGCGCCTTGACTTAGTAATTATAAGTCCTAGGTTCGAGTTCCATTCGGGGTAAAAAATGATTCATGTTTTCACATATGTAATGTGCTTAATTGATTATTGTATAGCCCGAATGAGATTGGGAATTGAATTAAATGCGAAAATGAAGCAACGAGTGAGGTTGGGGTATCTGTAATATGAACATAGTGGCATTCAGTTAGAATGCGTTCATTCCTAAGTATAGCAGATATAAGCTATAAGGTTGGATTCCTTTTAACCTTCTGTGGTGTGTAGTTGGTAGCGCCTTGCCTTAGTAATTATAAGTCCTATGTTCGAGTCCCAGTCGGGGTAAAAAATTATTCATGTTTTCACATATGTAATGTGCTTAATTGATTATTGTATAGCCCGAGTGAGATTGGGAATTGAATTAAATGCGAAAATGAAGCCACGAGTGAGGTTGGGGTATCTGTAATATGAACATAGTGGCATTCACTTAGAATTCGTCCATTCCTAAGCATAGCAGATATAAGCTATAAGGTTGGATTCCTTTTAACCTTCTGTGGTGTGTAGTTGGTAGCGCCTTGACTTAGTAATTATAAGTCCTAGGTTCGAGTCCCCTTCGGGGTAAAAAAAATGATTCATGTTTTCACATATGTAATGTGCTTAATTGATTATTGTATAGCCCGAATGAGATTGGGAATTGAATTAAATGCGAAAATGAAGCCACGAGTGAGGTTGGGGAATCTGTAATATGAACATAGTGGCATTCACTTAGAATTCGTCCATTCCTAAGTATAGCAGATATAAGCTATAAGGTTGGATTCCTTTTAACCTTCTGTGGTGTGTAGTTGGTAGCTCCTTGACTTACTAATTATAAGTCCTAGGTTCGATTCCCAGTTGGGGTAAAAAAAATGATTCATGTTTTTTCATATGTAATGTGCTTAATTGATTATTGTATAGCCCGAATGAGATTAGGAATTGAATTATATGCGAAAATGAAGCCACGAGTGAGGTTGGGGAATCTGTAATATGAACATAGTGGCATTCAGTTAGAATGCGTTCATTCCTAAGTATAGCAGATATAAGCTATAAGGTTGGATTCCTTTTAACCTTCTGTGGTGTGTAGTTGGTAGCGCCTTGACTTAGTAATTATAAGTCCTAGGTTCGAGTCAAAGTCGGGGTAAAAAATGATTCATGTTTTCACATATGTAATGTGCTTAATTGATTATTGTATAGCCCGAATGAGATTGGGAATTGAATTAAATGCGAAAATGAAGCCACGAGTGAGGTTGGGGAATCTGTAATATGAACATAGTGGCATTCAGCTAGAATGCATTCATTCCTAAGTATAGCAGATATAAGCTATAAGGTTGGATTCCTTTTAACCTTCTGTGGTGTGTAGTTGGTAGAGCCTTGACTTAGTAATTATAAGTCCTAGGTTCGATTCCCAGTCGGGGTAAAAAAAATGATTCATGTTTTCACATATGTAATGTGCTTAATTGATTATTGTATAGCCCAAATGAGATTGGGAATTGAATTAAATGCGAAAATGAAGCCACGAGGGAGGTTGGGGAATCTGTAATATGAACAAAGTGGTATTCAGTTAAAATGCGTTCACTCCTAAGTATAGCAGATATAAGCTATAAGGTTGGATTCCTTTTAACCTTCTGTGGTGTGTAGTTGGTAGCGCCTTGACTTAGTAATTATAAGTCCTAGGATCGAGTCCCAGTCGGGGTAAAAAAAAATTATTCATGCTTTCACATATGTAATGTGCTTAATTGATTATTGTATAGCCCGAATGAGATTGGGAATTGAATTAAATGCGAAAACGAAGCCACGAGTGAGGTTGGGGAATCTGAAATATGAACATAGTGGCATTCAGTTAGAATGTGTTCATTCCTAAGTATAGCAGATATAAGCTATAAGGTTGAATTCCTTTTAACCTTCTGTGGTGTTTAGTTGGTAGCGCCTTGACTTAGTAATTATAAGTCCTAGGTTCGAGTCCCATTCGGGGTAAAAAATGATTCGTGTTTTCACATATGTAATGTGCTTATTTGATTATTGTATAGCCCGAATGAGATTGGGAATTGAATTAAATGCGAAAATGAAGCAACGAGTAAGGTTGGGGTATCTGTAATATGAACATAGTGGCATTCAGTTAGGATGCGTTCATTCGTAAGTATAGCAGATATAAGCTATATGGTTGGATTCCTTTTAACCTTCTGTGGTGTGTAGTTGGTAGCGCCTTGACTTAGTAATTATAAGTCCTAGGTTCGATTCCCTTTCGGGGTAAAAAAAACCTATTCATGTTTTCACATATGTAATGTGCTTAATTGATTATTGTATAGCCCGAATGAGATTAGGAATTGAATTAAATGCGAAAATGAAGCCACGAGTGAGGTTGGGAAATCTGTAATATGAACATAGTGGCATTCAGTTAGAATGCGTTCATTCCTAAGCATAGCAGATATAAGCTATAAGGTTGGATTCCTTTTAACCTTCTGTTGTGTGTAGTTGGTAGCGCCTTGACTTAGTAATTATAAGTCCTAGGTTCGATTCCCAGTCGGGGTAAAAAAAATGATTCATGTTTTCACATATGTAATGTGCTTAATTGATTATTGTATAGCCCGAATGAGATTGGGAATTGAATTAAATGCGAAAATGAAGCTACGAGTGAGGTTGGGGAATCTGTAATATGAACAAAGTGGCATTCAGTTAGAATGCGTTCATTCCTAAGTATAGCAGATATAAGCTATAAGGTTGGATTCCTTTTAACCTTATGTGGTGTGTAGTTGGTAGCGCCTTGACTTAGTAATTATAAGTCCTAGGATCGACTCCCAGTCGGGGTAAAAACAAATTATTCATGCTTTCACATATGTAATGTGCTTAATTGATTATTGTATAGCCCGAATGAGATTGGGAATTGAATTAAATGCGAAAATGAAGCAACGAGCGAGGTTGGGGAATCTGTAATATGAACATAGTGGCATTCAGTTAGAATGCGTTCATTCCTAAGTATAGCAGATATAAGCTATTAGGTGGGATTCCTTTTAACCTTCTGTGGTGTGTAGTTGGTAGCGCCTTGACTTAGTAATTATAAGTCCTAGGTTCGAGTCCCAGTCGGGGTAAAAAATGATTCGTGATTTCACATATGTAATGTGCTTAATTGATTATTGTATAGCCCGAATGAGATTGGGAATTGAATTAAATGCAAAAATGAAGCCACGAGTGAGGTTGGGGAATCTGTAATATGAACATAGTGGCATTCAGTTAGAATGTGTTAATTCCTAAGTATAGCAGATATAAGCTATAAGGTGGGATTCCTTTTAACCTTCTGTGGTGTGTAGTTGGTAGCGCCTTGACTTAGTAATTATAAGTCCTAGGTTCGAGTCCCAGTCCGGGTAAAAAATGATTCATGTTTTCACATATGTAATGTGCTTAATTGATTATTGTATAGCCCGAATGAGATTGGGAATTGAATTAAATGCGAAAATGAAGCAACGAGCGAGGTTGGGGAATCTGTAATATGAACATAGTGGCATTCAGTTAGAATGCGTTCATTCCTAAGTATAGCAGATATAAGCTATAAGGTGGGATTCCTTTTAACCTTCTGTGGTGTGTAGTTGGTAGCGCTTTGACTTAGTAATTATAAGTCCCAGGTTCGAGTCCCAGTCGGGGCAAAAAATGATTCATGTTTTCACATATGAAATGTGCTTAATTGATTATTGCATAGCCCGAATGAGATTGGGAATTGAATTAAATGCGAAAATGAAGCCACGAGCGAGGTTGGGGAATCTGTAATATGAACATATTGGCGTTCAGTTAGAACGCGTTCATTCCTAAGTATAGCAGATATAAGCTATAAGGTTGGATTCCTTTTAACCTTCTGTGGTGTGTAGTTGGTAGCGCCTTAACTTAGTAATTATAAGTCCTAGGTTCGAGTCCCAGTCGGGGTAAAAAATGATTCATGTTTTCACATATGTAATGTGCTTAATTGATTATTGTATAGCCCGAATGAGATTGGGAATTGAATTAAATGCGAAAATGAAGCAACGAGTAAGGTTGGGGTATCTGTAATATGAACATTGTGGCATTCATTTAGGATGCGTTCATTAGTAAGTTTAGCAGATATAAGCTATAAGGTTGGATTCCTTTTAACCTTCTGTTGTGTGTAGTTGGTAGCGCCTTGACTTAGTAATTATAAGTCCTAGGTTCGATTCCCAGTCGGGGTAAAAAAAATGATTCATGTTTTCACATATGTAATGTGCTTAATTGATTATTGTATAGCCCAAATGAGATTGTGAATTGAATTAAATGCGAAAATGAAGCTACGAGTGAGGTTGGGGAATCTGTAATATGAACATAGTGGCATTCAGTTAGAATGCGTTCATTCCAAAGTATAGCAGATATAAGCTATAAGGTTGGATTCCCTTCAACCTTCTGTGGTGTGTAGTTGGTAGCGCCTTGACTTAGTAATTATAAGTCCTAGGTTCGAGTCCCAGTCGGGGTAAAAAATGATTCATGTTTTCACATATGTAATGTGCTTAATTGATTATTGTATAGCCTGAATGAGATTGGGAATTGAATTAAATGCGAAAATGAAGCCACGAGCGAGGTTGGGGAATCTGTAATATGAACATAGTGGCATTCAGTTAGAATGCGTTCATTCCTAAGTATAGCAGATATAAGCTATAAGGTTGGATTCCTTTCAACCTTCTGTGGTGTGTAGTTGGTAGCACCTTGACTTAGTAATTATAAGTCCTAGGTTCGAGTCCCAGTCGGGGTAAAATATGATTCATGTTTTCACATATGTAATGTGCTTAATTGATTATTGTATAGCCCGAATGAGATTGGGAATTGAACTAAATGCGAAAATGAAGCCACGAGTGAGGTTGGGGAATCTGTAATATGAACATAGTGGCATTCAGTTAGAATGCGTTCATTCCTAAGTATAGCAGATATAAGCTATAAGGTTGGATTCCTTTTAACCTTCTGTGGTGTTTAGTTGGTAGCGCCTTGACTTAGTATTTATAAGTCCTAGGTTCGAGTCTCAGTCGGGGTAAAAAATTATTCATGTTTTCACATATGTAATGTGCTTAATTGATTATTGTATAGCCCGAATGAGATTGGGAATTGAATTAAATGCGAAAATGAAGCCACGAGTGAGGTTGGGGAATCTGTAATATGAACATAGTGGCATTCAGTTAGAATGCGTTCATTCCTAAGTATAGCAGATATAAGCTATAAGGTTGGATTCCTTTTAACCTTCTGTGGTGTGTAGTTGGTAGTGCCTTGACTTAGTAATTATAAGTCCTAGGTTCGAGTCCCAGTTGGGGTAAAAAATGATTCATGTTTTCACATATGTAATGTGCTTAATTGATTATTGCATAGCCCGAATGAGATTGGGAATTGAATTAAATGCGAAAATGAAGCCACGAGTGAGGTTGGGGAATCTGTAATATGAACATAGTGGCATTCAGTTAGAATGCGTTCATTCCTAAGTATAGCAGATATAAGCTATAAGGTTGGATTCCTTTTAACCTTCTGTGGTGTGTAGTTGGTAGCGCCTTGACTTAGTAATTATAAGTCCTAGGTTCGAGTCCCAGTCGGGGTAAAAAATGATTCATGTTTTCACATATGTAATGTGCTTAATTGATTATTGTATAGCCCGAATGAGATTGGGAATTGAATTAAATGCGAAAATGAAGCCACGAGTGAAGTTGGGGAATCTGTAATATGAACATAGTGGCATTCAGTTAGAATGCGTTCATTCCTAAGTATAGCAGATATAAGCTATAAGGTTGGATTCCTTTTAACCTTCTGTGGTGTGTAGTTGGAGGCGCCTTGACTTAGTAATTATAAGTCCTAGGTTCGAGTTCCATTCGGGGTAAAAAATGATTCATGTTTTCACATATGTAATGTGCTTAATTGATTATTGTATAGCCCGAATGAGATTGGGAATTGAATTAAATGCGAAAATGAAGCAACGAGTGAGGTTGGGGTATCTGTAATATGAACATAGTGGCATTCAGTTAGAATGCGTTCATTCCTAAGTATAGCAGATATAAGCTATAAGGTTGGATTCCTTTTAACCTTCTGTGGTGTGTAGTTGGTAGCGCCTTGCCTTAGTAATTATAAGTCCTATGTTCGAGTCCCAGTCGGGGTAAAAAATTATTCATGTTTTCACATATGTAATGTGCTTAATTGATTATTGTATAGCCCGAGTGAGATTGGGAATTGAATTAAATGCGAAAATGAAGCCACGAGTGAGGTTGGGGTATCTGTAATATGAACATAGTGGCATTCAGTTAGAATGCATTCATTCCTAAGTATAGCAGATATAAGCTCTAAGGTTGGATTCCTTTTAACCTTTTGTGTTGTGTAGTTGGTAGCGCCTTGACTTAGTAATTATAAGTCCTAGGTTCGAGTCCCCTTCGGGGTAAAAAAAATGATTCATGTTTTCACATATGTAATGTGCTTAATTGATTATTGTATAGCCCGAATGAGATTGGGAATTGAATTAAATGCGAAAATGAAGCCACGAGTGAGGTTGGGGAATCTGTAATATGAACATAGTGGCATTCACTTAGAATTCGTCCATTCCTAAGTATAGCAGATATAAGCTATAAGGTTGGATTCCTTTTAACCTTCTGTGGTGTGTAGTTGGTAGCTCCTTGACTTACTAATTATAAGTCCTAGGTTCGATTCCCAGTTGGGGTAAAAAAAATGATTCATGTTTTTACATATGTAATGTGCTTAATTGATTATTGTATAGCCCGAATGAGATTAGGAATTGAATTATATGCGAAAATGAAGCCACGAGTGAGGTTGGGGAATCTGTAATATGAACATAGTGGCATTCAGTTAGAATGCGTTCATTCCTAAGTATAGCAGATATAAGCTATAAGGTTGGATTCCTTTTAACCTTCTGTGGTGTGTAGTTGGTAGCGCCTTGACTTAGTAATTATAAGTCCTAGGTTCGAATCAAAGTCGGGGTAAAAAATGATTCATGTTTTCACATATGTAATGTGCTTAATTGATTATTGTATAGCCCGAATGAGATTGGGAATTGAATTAAATGCGAAAATGAAGCCACGAGTGAGGTTGGGGAATCTGTAATATGAACATAGTGGCATTCAGCTAGAATGCATTCATTCCTAAGTATAGCAGATATAAGCTATAAGGTTGGATTCCTTTTAACCTTCTGTGGTGTGTAGTTGGTAGAGCCTTGACTTAGTAATTATAAGTCCTAGGTTCGATTCCCAGTCGGGGTAAAAAAAATGATTCATGTTTTCACATATGTAATGTGCTTAATTGATTATTGTATAGCCCAAATGAGATTGGGAATTGAATTAAATGCGAAAATGAAGCCACGAGGGAGGTTGGGGAATCTGTAATATGAACAAAGTGGTATTCAGTTAAAATGCGTTCACTCCTAAGTATAGCAGATATAAGCTATAAGGTTGGATTCCTTTTAACCTTCTGTGGTGTGTAGTTGGTAGCGCCTTGACTTAGTAATTATAAGTCCTAGGATCGAGTCCCAGTCGGGGAAAAAAAAAATTATTCATGCTTTCACATATGTAATGTGCTTAATTGATTATTGTATAGCCCGAATGAGATTGGGAATTGAATTAAATGCGAAAATGAAGCCACGAGTGAGGTTGGGGAATCTGAAATATGAACATAGTGGCATTCAGTTAGAATGTGTTCATTCCTAAGTATAGCAGATATAAGCTATAAGGTTGAATTCCTTTTAACCTTCTGTGGTGTTTAGTTGGTAGCGCCTTGACTTAGTAATTATAAGTCCTAGGTTCGAGTCCCAGTCGGAGTAAAAAATGATTCATGATTTTACATATGTAATGTGCTTAATTGATTATTGTATAGCCCGAATGAGATTGGGAATTGAATTAAATGCCAAAATGAAGCCACGAGTGAGGTTGGGGAATCTGTAATATGAACATAGTGGCATTCAGTTAGAATGCGTTCATTCCTAAGTATAGCAGATATAAGCTATAAGGTTGGATTCCTTTTAACCTTCTGTGGTGTGTAGTTGGTAGCGCCTTGACTTAGTAATTATAATTCCTAGGTTCGGGTCCCAGTCGGGGTAAAAAATGATTCATGTTTTCACATATGTAATGTGCTTAATTGATTATTGTATAGCCCGAATGAGATTGGGAATTGAATTAAATGCGAAAATGAAGCTACGAGTGAGGTTGGGGAATCTGTAATATGAACATAGTGGCATTCAGTTAGAATGCGTTCATTCCTAAGTATAGCAGATATAAGGTATAAGGTTGGATTCCTTTTAACCTTCTGTTGTGTGTAGTTGGTAGCGCCTTGACTTAGTAATTATAAGTCCTAGGTTCGAGTCCCAGTCGGGGTAAAAAATGATTCATGTTTTCACATATGTAATGTGCTTAATTGATTATTGTATAGCCCGAATGAGATTGGGAATTGAATTAAATGCGAAAATGAAGCCACGAGTGAAGTTGTGGAATCTGTAATATGAACATAGTGGCATTCAGTTAGAATGCGTTCATTCCTAAGTATAGCAGATATAAGCTATAAGGTTGGATTCCTTTTAACCTTCTGTGGTGTGTAGTTGGAAGCGCCTTGACTTAGTAATTATAAGTCCTAGGTTCGAGTTCCGGTCGGGGTAAAAAATGATTCATGTTTTCACATATGTAATGTGCTTAATTGATTATTGTATAGCCCGAATGAGATTGGGAATTGAATTAAATGCGAAAATGAAGCAACGAGTGAGGTTGGGGTATCTGTAATATGAACATAGTGGCATTCAGTTAGGATGTGTTCATTCCTAAGTATAGCAGATATAAGCTATAAGGTTGGATTCCTTTTAACCTTCTGTGGTGTGTAGTTGGTAGCGCCTTGACTTAGTAATTATAAGTCCTAGGTTCGATTCCCTGTCGGGGTAAAAAAAAATGATTCATATTTTCACATATGTAATGTGCTTAATTGATTATTGTATAACCCGAATGAGATTAGGAATTGAATTAAATGCGAAAATGAAGCCACGAGTGAGGTTGGGAAATCTGTAATATGAACATAGTGGCATTCAGTTAGAATGCGTTCATTCCTAAGTATAGCAGATATAAGCTATAAGGTTGGATTCCTTTTAACCTTCTGTGGTGTGTAGTTGGTAGCGCCTTGACTTAGTAATTATAAGTCCTAGGCTCGAGTCCCAGTCGGGGTAAAAAATGATTCATGTTTTTACATATGTAAAGTGCTTAATTGATTATTGTATAGCCCGAATGAGATTGGGAATTGAATTAAATGCGAAAATGAAGCCACGAGTGAGGCTGGGGAATCTGTAATATGAACATAGTGGCATTCAGTTAGAATGCGTTCATTCCTAAGTATAGCAGATATAAGCTATAAGGTTGGATTCCTTTTAACCTTCTGTGGTGTGTAGTTGGTAGCGCCTTGACTTAGTAATTATAAGTCCTAGGTTCAAATCCCAGTCGGGGTAAAAAATGATTCATGTTTTCACATATGTAATGTGCTTAATGATTATTGTATAGCCCGAATGAGATTGGGAATTGAATTAAATGCGAAAATGAAGCCACGCGTGAGGTTGGGGTATCTGTAATATGAACATAGTAGCATTCAGTTAGAATGCGTTCATTCCTAAGTATAGCAGATATAAGCTATAAGGTTGGATTCCCTTCAACCTTCTGTGGTGTGTAGTTGGTAGCGCCTTGACTTAGTAATTATAAGTCCTAGGTTCGAGTCCCAGTCGGGGTAAAAAATGATTCATGTTTTCACATATGTAATGTGCTTAATTGATTATTGTATAGCCCGAATGAGATTGGGAATTGAATTAAATGCGAAAATGAAGCCACGAGCGAGGTTGGGGAATCTGTAATATGAACATAGTGGCATTCAGTTAGAATGCGTTCATTCCTAAGTATAGCAGATATAAGCTATAAGGTTGGATTCCTTTCAACCTTCTGTGGTGTGTAGTTGGTAGCACCTTGACTTAGTAATTATAAGTCCTAGGTTCGATTCCCAGTCGGGGTAAAAAAAATGATTCATGTTTTCACATATGTAATGTGCTTAATTGATTATTGTATAGCCCAAATGAGATTGTGAATTGAATTAAATGCGAAAATGAAGCTACGAGTGAGGTTGGGGAATCTGTAATATGAACATAGTGGCATTCAGTTAGAATGCGTTCATTCCAAAGTATAGCAGATATAAGCTATAAGGTTGGATTCCCTTCAACCTTCTGTGGTGTGTAGTTGGTAGCGCCTTGACTTAGTAATTATAAGTCCTAGGTTCGAGTCCCAGTCGGGGTAAAAAATGATTCATGTTTTCACATATGTAATGTGCTTAATTGATTATTGTATAGCCTGAATGAGATTGGGAATTGAATTAAATGCGAAAATGAAGCCACGAGCGAGGTTGGGGAATCTGTAATATGAACATAGTTGCATTCAGTTAGAATGCGTTCATTCCTAAGTATAGCAGATATAAGCTATAAGGTTGGATTCCTTTCAACCTTCTGTGGTGTGTAGTTGGTAGCACCTTGACTTAGTAATTATAAGTCCTAGGTTCGAGTCCCAGTCGGGGTAAAAAATGATTCATGTTTTCACATATGTAATGTGCTTAATTGATTATTGTATAGCCCGAATGAGATTGGGAATTGAATTAAATGCGAAAATGAAGCCACGAGTGAGGTTGGGGAATCCGTAATATGAACATAGTGGCATTCAGTTAGAATGCGTTCATTCCTAAGTATAGCAGATATAAGCTATAAGGTTGGATTCCTTTTAACCTTCTGTGGTGTTTAGTTGGTAGCGCCTTGACTTAGTATTTATAAGTCCTAGGTTCGAGTCCCAGTCGGGGTAAAAAATTATTCATGTTTTCACATATGTAATGTGCTTAATTGATTATTGTATAGCCCGAATGAGATTGGGAATTGAATTAAATGCGAAAATGAAGCCACGAGTGAGGTTGGGGAATCTGTAATATGAACATAGTGGCATTCAGTTAGAATGCGTTCATTCCTAAGTATAGCAGATATAAGCTATAAGGTTGGATTCCTTTTAACCTTCTGTGGTGTGTAGTTGGTAGTGCCTTGACTTAGTAATTATAAGTCCTAGGTTCGAGTCCCAGTTGGGGTAAAAAATGATTCATGTTTTCACATATGTAATGTGCTTAATTGATTATTGTATAGCCCGAATGAGATTGGGAATTGAATTAAATGCGAAAATGAAGCTACGAGTGAGGTTGGGGAATCTGTAATATGAACATAGTGGCATTCAGTTAGAATGCGTTCATTCCTACGTATAGCAGATATAAGGTATAAGGTTGGATTCCTTTTAACCTTCTGTTGTGTGTAGTTGGTAGCGCCTTGACTTAGTAATTATAAGTCCTAGGTTCGAGTCCCAGTCGGGGTAAAAAATGATTCATGTTTTCACATATGTAATGTGCTTAATTGATTATTGTATAGCCCGAATGAGATTGGGAATTGAATTAAATGCGAAAATGAAGCCACGAGTGAAGTTGTGGAATCTGTAATATGAACATAGTGGCATTCAGTTAGAATGCGTTCATTCCTAAGTATAGCAGATATAAGCTATAAGGTTGGATTCCTTTTAACCTTCTGTGGTGTGTAGTTGGAAGCGCCTTGACTTAGTAATTATAAGTCCTAGGTTCGAGTTCCGGTCGGGGTAAAAAATGATTCATGTTTTCACATATGTAATGTGCTTAATTGATTATTGTATAGCCCGAATGAGATTGGGAATTGAATTAAATGCGAAAATGAAGCAACGAGTGAGGTTGGGGTATCTGTAATATGAACATAGTGGCATTCAGTTAGGATGCGTTCATTCCTAAGTATAGCAGATATAAGGTATAAGGTTGGATTCCTTCTAACCTTCTGTGGTGTGTAGTTGGTAGCGCCTTGACTTAGTAATTATAAGTCCTAGGTTCGATTCCCTGTTGGGGTGAAAAAAAATGATTCATATTTTCACATATGTAATGTGCTTAATTGATTATTGTATAACCCGAATGAGATTAGGAATTGAATTAAATGCGAAAATGAAGCCACGAGTGAGGTTGGGAAATCTGTAATATGAACATAGTGGCATTCAGTTAGAATGCGTTCATTCCTAAGTATAGCAGATATAAGCTATAAGGTTGGATTCCTTTTAACCTTCTGTGGTGTGTAGTTGGTAGCGCCTTGACTTAGTAATTATAAGTCCTAGGCTCGAGTCCCAGTCGGGGTAAAAAATGATTCATGTTTTTACATATGTAAAGTGCTTAATTGATTATTGTATAGCCCGAATGAGATTGGGAATTGAATTAAATGCGAAAATGAAGCCACGAGTGAGGCTGGGGAATCTGTAATATGAACATAGTGGCATTCAGTTAGAATGCGTTCATTCCTAAGTATAGCAGATATAAGCTATAAGGTTGGATTCCTTTTAACCTTCTGTGGTGTGTAGTTGGTAGCGCCTTGACTTAGTAATTATAAGTCCTAGGTTCAAATCCCAGTCGGGGTAAAAAATGATTCATGTTTTCACATATGTAATGTGCTTAATGATTATTGTATAGCCCGAATGAGATTGGGAATTGAATTAAATGCGAAAATGAAGCCACGCGTGAGGTTGGGGTATCTGTAATATGAACATAGTAGCATTCAGTTAGAATGCGTTCATTCCTAAGTATAGCAGATATAAGCTATAAGGTTGGATTCCCTTCAACCTTCTGTGGTGTGTAGTTGGTAGCGCCTTGACTTAGTAATTATAAGTCCTCGGTTCGAGTCCCAGTCGGGGTAAAAAATGATTCATGTTTTCACATATGTAATGTGCTTAATTGATTATTGCATAGCCCGAATGAGATTGGGAATTGAATTAAATGCGAAAATGAAGCCACGAGCGAGGTTGGGGAATCTGTAATATGAACATAGTGGCATTCAGTTAGAATGCGTTCATTCCTAAGTATAGCAGATATAAGCTATAAGGTTGGATTCCTTTCAACCTTCTGTGGTGTGTAGTTGGTAGCACCTTGACTTAGTAATTATAAGTCCTAGGTTCGAGTCCCAGTCGGGGTAAAAAATGATTCATGTTTTCACATATGTAATGTGCTTAATTGACTATTGTATAGCCCGAATGAGATTGGGAATTGAATTAAATGCGAAAATGAAGCCACGAGTGCGGTTGGGGAATCTGTAATATGAACATAGTGGCATTCAGTTAGAATGCGTTCATTCCTAAGTATAGCAGATATAAGCTATAAAGTTGGATTCCTTTTAACCTTCTGTGGTGTTTAATTGGTAGCGCCTTGACTTAGTAATTATAAGTCCTAGGTTCGAGTCCCAGTCGGGGTAAAATATTATTCATGTTTTCACATATGTAATGTGCTTAATTGATTATTGTATAGCCCGAATGAGATTGGGAATTGAATTAAATGCGAAAATGAAGCCACGAGTGAGGTTGGGGAATCTGTAATATGAACATAGTGGCATTCAGTTAGAATGCGTTCATTCCTAAGTATAGCAGATATAAGCTATAAGGTTGGATTCCTTTTAACCTTCTGTGGTGTGTAGTTGGTAGTGCCTTGACTTAATAATTATAAGTCCTAGGTTCGAGTTCCAGTTGGGGTAAAAAATGATTCATGTTTTCACATATGTAATGTGCTTAATTGATTATTGTATAGCCCGAATGAGATTGGGAATTGAATTAAATGCGAAAATGAAGCAACGAGCGAGGTTGGGGAATCTGTAATATGAACATAGTGGCATTCAGTTAGAATGCGTTCATTCCTAAGTATAGCAGATATAAGCTATAAGGTGGGATTCCTTTTAACCTTCTGTGGTGTGTAGTTGGTAGCGCCTTGGCTTAGTAATTATAAGTCCTAGGTTCGAGTCCCAGTCGGGGTAAAAAATGATTCGTGATTTCACATATGTAATGTGCTTAATTGATTATTGTATAGCCCGAATGAGATTGGGAATTGAATTAAATGCAAAAATGAAGCCACGAGTGAGGTTGGGGAATCTGTAATATGAACATAGTGGCATTCAGTTAGAATGTGTTAATTCCTAAGTATAGCAGATATAAGCTATAAGGTTGGATTCCTTTTAACCTTCTGTGGTGTGTAGTTTGTAGCGCCTTGACTTAGTAATTATAAGTCCTAGGTTCGAGTCCCAGTCCGGGTAAAAAATGATTCATGTTTTCACATATGTAATGTGCTTAATTGATTATTGTATAGCCCGAATGAGATTGGGAATTGAATTAAATGCGAAAATGAAGCAACGAGCGAGGTTGGGGAATCTGTAATATGAACATAGTGGCATTCAGTTAGAATGCGTTCATTCCTAAGTATAGCAGATATAAGCTATAAGGTGGGATTCCTTTTAACCTTCTGTGGTGTGTAATTGGTAGCGCCTTGACTTAGTAATTATAAGTCCTAGGTTCGAGTCCCAGTCGGGGCAAAAAATGATTCATGTTTTCACATATGAAATGTGCTTAATTGATTATTGCATAGCCCGAATGAGATTGGGAATTGAATTAAATGCGAAAATGAAGCCACGAGCGAGGTTGGGGAATCTGTAATATGAACATATTGGCGTTCAGTTAGAATGCGTTCATTCCTAAGTATAGCAGATATAAGCTATAAGGTTGGATTCCTTTTAACCTTCTGTGGTGTGTAGTTGGTAGCGCCTTAACTTAGTAATTATAAGTCCTAGGTTCGAGTCCCAGTCGGGGTAAAATATTATTCATGTTTTCACATATGTAATGTGCTTAATTGATTATTGTATAGCCCGAATGAGATTGGGAATTGAATTAAATGCGAAAATGAAGCCACGAGTGAGGTTGGGGAATCTGTAATATGAACATAGTGGCATTCAGTTAGAATGCGTTCATTCCTAAGTATAGCAGATATAAGCTATAAGGTTGGATTCCTTTTAACCTTCTGTGGTGTGTAGTTGGTAGTGCCTTGACTTAATAATTATAAGTCCTAGGTTCGAGTTCCAGTTGGGGTAAAAAATGATTCATGTTTTCACATATGTAATGTGCTTAATTGATTATTGTATAGCCCGAATGAGATTGGGAATTGAATTAAATGCAAAAATGAAGCCACGAGTGAGGTTGGGGAATCTGTAATATGAACATAGTGGCATTCAGTTAGAATGTGTTAATTCCTAAGTATAGCAGATATAAGCTATAAGGTTGGATTCCTTTTAACCTTCTGTGGTGTGTAGTTGGTAGCGCCTTGACTTAGTAATTATAAGTCCTAGGTTCGAGTCCCAGTCCGGGTAAAAAATGATTCATGTTTTCACATATGTAATGTGCTTAATTGATTATTGTATAGCCCGAATGAGATTGGGAATTGAATTAAATGCGAAAATGAAGCAACGAGCGAGGTTGGGGAATCTGTAATATGAACATAGTGGCATTCAGTTAGAATGCGTTCATTCCTAAGTATAGCAGATATAAGCTATAAGGTTGGATTCCCTTCAACCTTCTGTGGTGTGTAGTTGGTAGCGCCTTGACTTAGTAATTATAAGTCCTCGGTTCGAGTCCCAGTCGGGGTAAAAAATGATTCATGTTTTCACATATGTAATGTGCTTAATTGATTATTGCATAGCCCGAATGAGATTGGGAATTGAATTAAATGCGAAAATGAAGCCACGAGCGAGGTTGGGGAATCTGTAATATGAACATAGTGGCATTCAGTTAGAATGCGTTCATTCCTAAGTATAGCAGATATAAGCTATAAGGTTGGATTCCTTTCAACCTTCTGTGGTGTGTAGTTGGTAGCACCTTGACTTAGTAATTATAAGTCCTAGGTTCGAGTCCCAGTCGGGGTAAAAAATGATTCATGTTTTCACATTTGTAATGTGCTTAATTGACTATTGTATAGCCCGAATGAGATTGGGAATTGAATTAAATGCGAAAATGAAGCCACGAGTGCGGTTGGGGAATCTGTAATATGAACATAGTGGCATTCAGTTAGAATGCGTTCATTCCTAAGTATAGCAGATATAAGCTATAAAGTTGGATTCCTTTTAACCTTCTGTGGTGTTTAATTGGTAGCGCCTTGACTTAGTAATTATAAGTCCTAGGTTCGAGTCCCAGTCGGGGTAAAATATTATTCATGTTTTCACATATGTAATGTGCTTAATTGATTATTGTATAGCCCGAATGAGATTGGGAATTGAATTAAATGCGAAAATGAAGCCACGAGTGAGGTTGGGGAATCTGTAATATGAACATAGTGGCATTCAGTTAGAATGCGTTCATTCCTAAGTATAGCAGATATAAGCTATAAGGTTGGATTCCTTTTAACCTTCTGTGGTGTGTAGTTGGTAGTGCCTTGACTTAATAATTATAAGTCCTAGGTTCGAGTTCCAGTTGGGGTAAAAAATGATTCATGTTTTCACATATGTAATGTGCTTAATTGATTATTGTATAGCCCGAATGAGATTGGGAATTGAATTAAATGCGAAAATGAAGCAACGAGCGAGGTTGGGGAATCTGTAATATGAACATAGTGGCATTCAGTTAGAATGCGTTCATTCCTAAGTATAGCAGATATAAGCTATAAGGTGGGATTCCTTTTAACCTTCTGTGGTGTGTAGTTGGTAGCGCCTTGGCTTAGTAATTATAAGTCCTAGGTTCGAGTCCCAGTCGGGGTAAAAAATGATTCGTGATTTCACATATGTAATGTGCTTAATTGATTATTGTATAGCCCGAATGAGATTGGGAATTGAATTAAATGCAAAAATGAAGCCACGAGTGAGGTTGGGGAATCTGTAATATGAACATTGTGGCATTCAGTTAGAATGTGTTAATTCCTAAGTATAGCAGATATAAGCTATAAGGTTGGATTCCTTTTAACCTTCTGTGGTGTGTAGTTGGTAGCGCCTTGACTTAGTAATTATAAGTCCTAGGTTCGAGTCCCAGTCCGGGTAAAAAATGATTCATGTTTTCACATATGTAATGTGCTTAATTGATTATTGTATAGCCCGAATGAGATTGGGAATTGAATTAAATGCGAAAATGAAGCAACGAGCGAGGTTGGGGAATCTGTAATATGAACATAGTGGCATTCAGTTAGAATGCGTTCATTCCTAAGTATAGCAGATATAAGCTATAAGGTGGGATTCCTTTTAACCTTCTGTGGTGTGTAGTTGGTAGCGCCTTGACTTAGTAATTATAAGTCCTAGGTTCGAGTCCCAGTCGGGGCAAAAAATGATTCATGTTTTCACATATGAAATGTGCTTAATTGATTATTGCATAGCCCGAATGAGATTGGGAATTGAATTAAATGCGAAAATGAAGCCACGAGCGAGGTTGGGGAATCTGTAATATGAACATATTGGCGTTCAGTTAGAATGCGTTCATTCCTAAGTATAGCAGATATAAGCTATAAGGTTGGATTCCTTTTAACCTTCTGTGGTGTGTAGTTGGTAGCGCCTTAACTTAGTAATTATAAGTCCTAGGTTCGAGTCCCAGTCGGGGTAAAAAATGATTCATGTTTTCACATATGTAATGTGCTTAATTGATTATTGTATAGCCCGAATGAGATTGGGAATTGAATTAAATGCGAAAATGTAGCAACGAGTAAGGTTGGGGTATCTGTAATATGAACATTGTGGCATTCATTTAGGATGCGTTCATTAGTAAGTTTAGCAGATATAAGCTATAAGGTTGGATTCCTTTTAACCTTCTGTTGTGTGTAGTTGGTAGCGCCTTGACCTAGTAATTATAAGTCCTAGGTTCGATTCCCAGTCGGGGTAAAAAAATGATTCATGTTTTCACATATGTAATGTGCTTAATTGATTATTGTATAGCCCAAATGAGATTGTGAATTGAATTAAATGCGAAAATGAAGCTACGAGTGAGGTTGGGGAATCTGTAATATGAACATAGTGGCATTCAGTTAGAATGCGTTCATTCCAAAGTATAGCAGATATAAGCTATAAGGTTGGATTCCCTTCAACCTTCTGTGGTGTGTAGTTGGTAGCGCCTTGACTTAGTAATTATAAGTCCTAGGTTCGAGTCCCAGTCGGGGTAAAAAATGATTCATGTTTTCACATATGTAATGTGCTTAATTGATTATTGTATAGCCTGAATGAGATTGGGAATTGAATTAAATGCGAAAATGAAGCCACGAGCGAGGTTGGGGAATCTGTAATATGAACATAGTGGCATTCAGTTAGAATGCGTTCATTCCTAAGTATAGCAGATATAAGCTATAAGGTTGGATTCCTTTCAACCTTCTGTGGTGTGTAGTTGGTAGCACCTTGACTTAGTAATTATAAGTCCTAGGTTCGAGTCCCAGTCGGGGTAAAAAATGATTCATGTTTTCACATATGTAATGTGCTTAATTGATTATTGTATAGCCCGAATGAGATTGGGAATTGAATTAAATGCGAAAATGAAGCCACGAGTGAGGTTGGGGAATCTGTAATATGAACATAGTGGCATTCAGTTAGAATGCGTTCATTCCTAAGTATAGCAGATATAAGCTATAAGGTTGGATTCCATTTAACCTTCTGTGGTGTTTAGTTGGTAGCGCCTTGACTTAGTATTTATAAGTCCTAGGTTCGAGTCCCAGTCGGGGTAAAAAATTATTCATGTTTTCACATATGTAATGTGCTTAATTGATTATTGTATAGCCCGAATGAGATTGGGAATTGAATTAAATGCGAAAATGAAGCCACGAGTGAGGTTGGGGAATCTGTAATATGAACATAGTGGCATTCAGTTAGAATGCGTTCATTCCTAAGTATAGCAGATATAAGCTATAAGGTTGGATTCCTTTTAACCTTCTGTGGTGTGTAGTTGGTAGTGCCTTGACTTAGTAATTATAAGTCCTAGGTTCGAGTCCCAGTCGGGGTAAAAAATGATTCATGTTTTCACATATGTAATGTGCTTAATTGATTATTGTATAGCCCGAATGAGATTGGGAATTGAATTAAATGCGAAAATGAAGCCACGAGTGAGGTTGGGGAATCTGTAATATGAACATAGTGGCATTCAGTTAGAATGCGTTCATTCCTAAGTATAGCAGATATAAGCTATAAGGTTGGATTCCTTTTAACCTTCTGTGGTGTGTAGTTGGTAGTGCCTTGACTTAGTAATTATAAGTCCTAGGTTCGAGTCCCATTTGGGGTAAAAAATGATTCATGTTTTCACATATGTAATGTGCTTAATTGATTATTGTATAGCCCGAATGAGATTGGGAATTGAATTAAATGCGAAAATGAGGCAACGCGCGAGGTTGGGGAATCTGTAATATGAACATAGTGGCATTCAGTTAGAATGCGTTCATTCCTATGTATAGCAGATATAAGCTATAAGGTGGGATTCCTTTTAACCTTCTGTGGTGTGTAGTTGGTAGCGCCTTGACTTAGTAATTATAAGTCCTAGGTTCGAGTCCCAGTCCGGGTAAAAAATGATTCATGTTTTCACATATGTAATGTGCTTAATTGATTATTGTATAGCCCGAATGAGATTGGGAATTGAATTAAATGCGAAAATGAAGCCACGAGTGAGGTTGGGGAATCTGTAATATGAACATAGTGGCATTCAGTTAGAATGCGTTCATTCCTAAGTATAGCAGATATAAGCTATAAGGTTGGATTCCTTTTAACCTTCTGTGGTGTGTAGTTGGTAGCGCCTTGACTTAGTAATTATAAGTCCTAGGTTCGAGTCCCAGTCGGGGTAAAAAATGATTCATGTTTTCACATATGTAATGTCCTTAATTGATTATTGTATAGCCCGAATGAGATTGGGAATTGAATTAAATGCGAAAATGAAGCCACGAGCGAGGTTGGGGAATCTGTAATATGAACATAGTGGCATTCAGTTAGAATGCGTTCATTCCTAAGTATAGCAGATATAAGCTATAAGGTTGGATTCCTTTTAACCTTCTGTGGTGTGTAGTTGGTAGCGCCTTGACTTAGTAATTATAAGTCCTAGGTTCGAGTCCCATTCGGGGTAAAAAATGATTCATGTTTTCACATATGTAATGTGCTTAATTGATTATTGTATAGCCCGAATGAGATTGGGAATTGAATTAAATGCGAAAATGAAGCAACGAGTAAGGTTGGGTTATCTGTAATATGAACATAGTGGCATTCAGTTAGGATGCGTTCATTCGTAAGCATAGCAGATATAAGCTATATGGTTGGATTCCTTTTAACCTTCTGTGGTGTGTAGTTGGTAGCGCCTTGACTTAGTAATTATAAGTCCTAGGTTCGATTCCCTGTCGGGGTAAAAAAAACCTATTCATGTTTTCACATATGTAATGTGCTTAATTGATTATTGTATAGCCCGAATGAGATTAGGAATTGAATTAAATGCGAAAATGAAGCCACGAGTGAGGTTGGGAAATCTGTAATATGAACATAGTGGCATTCAGTTAGAATGCGTTCATTCCTAAGTATAGCAGATATAAGCTATAAGGTTGGATTCCTTTTAACCTTCTGTTGTGTGTAGTTGGTAGCGCCTTGACTTAGTAATTATAAGTCCTAGGTTCGATTCCCAGTCGGGGTAAAAAAAATGATTCATGTTTTCACATATGTAATGTGCTTAATTGATTATTGTATAGCCCGAATGAGATTGGGAATTGAATTAAATGCGAAAATGAAGCTACGAGTGAGGTTGGGGAATCTGTAATATGAACAAAGTGGCATTCAGTTAGAATGCGTTCATTCCTAAGTATAGCAGATATAAGCTATAAGGTTGGATTCCTTTTAACCTTATGTGGTGTGTAGTTGGTAGCGCCTTGACTTAGTAATTATAAGTCCTAGGATCGACTCCCAGTCGGGGTAAAAACAAATTATTCATGCTTTCACATATGTAATGTGCTTAATTGATTATTGTATAGCCCGAATGAGATTGGGAATTGAATTAAATGCGAAAATGAAGCAACGAGCGAGGTTGGGGAATCTGTAATATGAACATAGTGGCATTCAGTTAGAATGCGTTCATTCCTAAGTATAGCAGATATAAGCTATAAGGTGGGATTCCTTTTAACCTTCTGTGGTGTGTAGTTGGTAGCGCCTTGACTTAGTAATTATAAGTCCTAGGTTCGAGTCCCAGTCGGGGTAAAAAATGATTCGTGATTTCACATATGTAATGTGCTTAATTGATTATTGTATAGCCCGAATGAGATTGGGAATTGAATTAAATGCAAAAATGAAGCCACGAGTGAGGTTGGGGAATCTGTAATATGAACATAGTGGCATTTAGTTAGAATGTGTTAATTCCTAAGTATAGCAGATATAAGCTATAAGGTTGGATTCCTTTTAACCTTCTGTGGTATGTAGTTGGTAGCGCCTTGACTTAGTAATTATAAGTCCTAGGTTCGAGTCCCAGTCCGGGTAAAAAATGATTCATGTTTTCACATATGTAATGTGCTTAATTGATTATTGTATAGCCCGAATGAGATTGGGAATTGAATTAAATGCGAAAATGAAGCAACGAGCGAGGTTGGGGAATCTGTAATATGAACATAGTGGCATTCAGTTAGAATGCGTTCATTCCTAAGTATAGCAGATATAAGCTATAAGGTGGGATTCCTTTTAACCTTCTGTGGTGTGTAGTTGGTAGCGCCTTGACTTAGTAATTATAAGTCCTAGGTTCGAGTCCAAGTCGGGGCAAAAAATGATTCATGTTTTCACATATGAAATGTGCTTAATTGATTATTGCATAGCCCGAATGAGATTGGGAATTGAATTAAATGCGAAAATGAAGCCACGAGCGAGGTTGGGGAATCTGTAATATGAACATATTGGCGTTCAGTTAGAATGCGTTCATTCCTAAGTATAGCAGATATAAGCTATAAGGTTGGATTCCTTTTAACCTTCTGTGGTGTGTAGTTGGTAGCGCCTTAACTTAGTAATTATAAGTCCTAGGTTCGAGTCCCAGTCGGGGTAAAAAATGATTCATGTTTTCACATATGTTATGTGCTTAATTGATTATTGTATAGCCCGAATGAGATTGGGAATTGAATTAAATGCGAAAATGATGCAACGAGTAAGGTTGGGGTATCTGTAATATGATCATTGTGGCATTCATTTAGGATGCGTTCATTAGTAAGTTTAGCAGATATAAGCTATAAGGTTGGATTCCTTTTAACCTTCTGTGGTGTGTAGTTGGTAGCGCCTTGACTTAGTAATTATAAGTCCTAGGTTCGATTCCCAGTCGGGGTAAAAAAAATGATTCATGTTTTCACATATGTAATGTGCTTAATTGATTATTGTATAGCCAAAATGAGATTGTGAATTGAATTAAATGCGAAAATGAAGCTACGAGTGAGGTTGGGGAATCTGTAATATGAACATAGTGGCATTCAGTTAGAATGCGTTCATTCCAAAGAATAGCAGATATAAGCTATAAGGTTGGATTCCCTTCAACCTTCTGTGGTGTGTAGTTGGTAGCGCCTTGACTTAGTAATTATAAGTCCTAGGTTCGAGTCCCAGTCGGGGTAAAAAATGATTCATGTTTTCACATATGTAATGTGCTTAATTGATTATTGTATAGCCTGAATGAGATTGGGAATTGAATTAAATGCGAAAATGAAGCCACGAGCGAGGTTGGGGAATCTGTAATATGAACATAGTGGCATTCAGTTAGAATGCGTTCATTCCTAAGTATAGCAGATATAAGCTATAAGGTTGGATTCCTTTCAACCTTCTGTGGTGTGTAGTTGGTAGCACCTTGACTTAGTAATTATAAGTCCTAGGTTCGAGTCCCAGTCGGGGTAAAAAATTATTCATGTTTTCACATATGTAATGTGCTTAATTGATTATTGTATAGCCCGAATGAGATTGGGAATTGAATTAAATGCGAAAATGAAGCCACGAGTGAGGTTGGGGAATCTGTAATATGAACATAGTGGCATTCAGTTAGAATGCGTTCATTCCTAAGTATAGCAGATATAAGCTATAAGGTTGGATTCCTTTTAACCTTCTGTGGTGTTTAGTTGGTAGCGCCTTGACTTAGTATTTATAAGTCCTAGGTTCGAGTCCCAGTCGGGGTAAAAAATTATTCATGTTTTCACATATGTAATGTGCTTAATTGATTATTGTATAGCCCGAATGAGATTGGGAATTGAATTAAATGCGAAAATGAAGCCACGAGTGAGGTTGGGGAATCTGTAATATGAACATAGTGGCATTCAGTTAGAATGCGTTCATTCCTAAGTATAGCAGATATAAGCTATAAGGTTGGATTCCTTTTAACCTTCTGTGGTGTGTAGTTGGTAGTGCCTTGACTTAGTAATTATAAGTCCTAGGTTCGAGTCCCAGTTGGGGTAAAAAATGATTCATGTTTTCACATATGTAATGTGCTTAATTGATTATTGTATAGCCCGAATGAGATTGGGAATTGAATTAAATGCGAAAATGAAGCCACGAGTGAGGTTGGGGAATCTGTAATATGAACATAGTGGCATTCAGTTAGAATGCGTTCATTCCTAAGTATAGCAGATATAAGCTATAAGGTTGGATTCCTTTTAACCTTCTGTGGTGTGTAGTTGGTAGCGCCTTGACTTAGTAATTATAAGTCCTAGGTTCGAGTCCCAGTCGGGGTAAAAAATGATTCATGTTTTCACATATGTAATGTGCTTAATTGATTATTGTATAGCCCGAATGAGATTGGGAATTTAATTAAATGCAAAAATGAGGCAACGCGCGAGGTTGGGGAATCTGTAATATGAACATAGTGGCATTCAGTTAGAATGCGTTCATTCCTAAGTATAGCAGATATAAGCTATAAGGTTGGATTCCTTTTAACCTTCTGTGGTGTGTAGTTGGTAGCGCCTTGACTTAGTAATTATAAGTCCTAGGTTCGAGTCCCAGTCGGGGTAAAAAATTATTCATGTTTTCACATATGTAATGTGCTTAATTGATTATTGTATAGCCCGAATGAGATTGGGAATTGAATTAAATGCGAAAATGAAGCCACGAGTGAGGTTGGGGAATCTGTAATATGAAGATAGTGGCATTCAGTTAGAATGCGTTCATTCCTAAGTATAGCAGATATAAGCTATAAGGTTGGATTCCTTTCAACCTTCTGTGGTGTGTAGTTGGTAGTGCCTTGACTTAGTAATTATAAGTCCTAGGTTCGAGTCCCAGTTGGGGTAAAAAATGATTCATGTTTTCACATATGTAATGTGCTTAATTGATTATTGTATAGCCCGAATGAGATTGGGAATTGAATTAAATGCGAAAATGAGGCAACGCGCGAGGTTGGGGAATCTGTAATATGAACATAGTGGCATTCAGTTAGAATGCGTTCATTCCTATGTATAGCAGATATAAGCTATAAGGTGGGATTCCTTTTAACCTTCTGTGGTGTGTAGTTGGTAGCGCCTTGACTTAGTAATTATAAGTCCTAGGTTCGAGTCCCAGTCCGGGTAAAAAATGATTCATGTTTTCACATATGTAATGTGCTTAATTGATTATTGTATAGCCCGAATGAGATTGGGAATTGAATTAAATGCGAAAATGAAGCCACGAGTGAGGTTGGGGAATCTGTAATATGAACATAGTGGCATTCAGTTAGAATGCGTTCATTCCTAAGTATAGCAGATATAAGCTATAAGGTTGGATTCCTTTTAACCTTCTGTGGTGTGTAGTTGGTAGCGCCTTGACTTAGTAATTATAAGTCCTAGGTTCGAGTCCCAGTCGGGGTAAAAAATGATTCATGTTTTCACATATGTAATGTCCTTAATTGATTATTGTATAGCCCGAATGAGATTGGGAATTGAATTAAATGCGAAAATGAAGCCACGAGCGAGGTTGGGGAATCTGTAATATGAACATAGTGGCATTCAGTTAGAATGCGTTCATTCCTAAGTATAGCAGATATAAGCTATAAGGTTGGATTCCTTTTAACCTTCTGTGGTGTGTAGTTGGTAGCGCCTTGACTTAGTAATTATAAGTCCTAGGTTCGAGTCCCATTCGGGGTAAAAAATGATTCATGTTTTCACATATGTAATGTGCTTAATTGATTATTGTATAGCCCGAATGAGATTGGGAATTGAATTAAATGCGAAAATGAAGCAACGAGTAAGGTTGGGGTATCTGTAATATGAACATAGTGGCATTCAGTTAGGATGCGTTCATTCGTAAGTATAGCAGATATAAGCTATATGGTTGGATTCCTTTTAACCTTCTGTGGTGTGTAGTTGGTAGCGCCTTGACTTAGTAATTATAAGTCCTAGGTTCGATTCCCTGTCGGGGTAAAAAAAACCTATTCATGTTTTCACATATGTAATGTGCTTAATTGATTATTGAATAGCCCGAATGAGATTAGGAATTGAATTAAATGCGAAAATGAAGCCACGAGTGAGGTTGGGAAATCTGTAATATGAACATAGTGGCATTCAGTTAGAATGCGTTCATTCCTAAGTATAGCAGATATAAGCTATAAGGTTGGATTCCTTTTAACCTTCTGTTGTGTGTAGTTGGTAGCGCCTTGACTTAGTAATTATAAGTCCTAGGTTCGATTCCCAGTCGGGGTAAAAAAAATGATTCATGTTTTCACATATGTAATGTGCTTAATTGATTATTGTATAGCCCGAATGAGATTGGGAATTGAATTAAATGCGAAAATGAAGCCACGAGTGAGGTTGGGGAATCTGTAATATGAACATAGTGGCATTCAGTTAGAATGCGTTCATTCCTAAGTATAGCAGATATAAGCTATAAGGTTGGATTCCTTTTAACCTTCTGTGGTGTGTAGTTGGTAGCGCCTTGACTTAGTAATTATAAGTCCTAGGTTCGAGTCCCAGTCGGGGTAAAAACAAATTATT
>JAXCGZ010013725.1:0-2500 GCA_037179515.1 Halocaridina rubra
TCACTTGATAAACGCAATATTATCGGGAGCTCAATGCGTACACCCATTATCGAACCATTTCTCTCTTGCATGAATTACACATACTTTGGTGACAGGTATGCAGCAATCTACTATCTTCCCATATTTCTCACAAAAGATGTCATGCATTTCTTGTACAGATTTGTTGTAAAATAAGGTTCTCCAGTCAATAACTGCAAAAAGCTCATTCATTTTGATGTAATCTCCTTTCGGATAGTTCCTCCTCATGTCCTCAGTGCCTCTACTCTCAGGCAGAATATCTTCAATGATATACTCCATCAACAACACACAGTGGTCACTCTTTCCAATTGGTGGTTCATACTCAATTTTTTCAATATCCAACACATTATCTGTGAATACTAGATCAAGTAGTGATGGCTCATCCCCACCCTTGGCCCTTGTTGGTTCCATTACATGTTGGTGTAGGAAATTCCCTTGTACGCAATCTAGGAATCTTGCCCCGAATGAGTCCTCACCACTGTGTGGGTCAAGATTTATCCAATCCTTCTCTTTATGATTAAAGTCTCCCATAATCAAAATCCTACTTTTTTTTTCCGTGCCATGTTAACAACTGAGTTTATGACTTCAATAGTACCTATATGACTTTCCTCATAAACTTCAAGCCTATTCTGGTTCCTTGGTGGGTTATATACAACAGTTATAATATATATATATATATATATATATATATATATATATATATATATATATATATATATATAT
Organism: Halocaridina rubra; assembly: GCA_037179515.1. Taxonomy (NCBI): domain Eukaryota; kingdom Metazoa; phylum Arthropoda; class Malacostraca; order Decapoda; family Atyidae; genus Halocaridina; species Halocaridina rubra. The sequence continues at coordinate 742 of JAXCGZ010013725.1, forward strand.
ATATATATATATATATATATATATATATATATATATATATAGATCAATCTACACTTGGAAAGGCATTCAGAAAAGCAACGGATGCTAGTGTGTGTGTGTACATCTCATCAGTATGTAGTCTCCATGACATGAAGACAATAATATATAGATCAATCTACACTTCGATAGAATACAGAAAAACAACAGATGTTCAAAGTTTTCTCTCTGCACCGGGTCTCAAAAGGAGCTCCTGAAGAGGCCCAGTGGAAGGTAAAAATTTTAAGCATCCGTTGCTGTTCTGTTTGCCTTTCCAAGTGTAGATTGATCTATATATATATATATATATATATATATATATATATATATATATATATATATATATATATATATATATATATATATATATATATATATATATATATATCCATCTATCTATCTATCTATCTATCTATATATATATATATATATATATATATATATATATATATATATATATATATATATATATATATATATATATATATATATATATATAAATATATATATATATATAACTTTTATCCTAACCGGGACTTGAACCTAGGACACATAATTAATGTGCCAAGGCGCTACTAACTACACCACAGAAGGTCAATTTGCTATACTAGGAATGAACGCATTCTATCTGAATGCCACTTTGTTCATATTACAGTTTCCTCCAACTTCACTCGTGGCTGCGTTTTCGAATTTAATTAAGATCTCAATCTCATTTGGGACCAACAATAATCAAATAAGCACATTACCATATGTGAAAACATGAATAATTTTTACCTTTACTGGGATTTGATCCTAGGACACATAATTACTGTGCCAAGGCGCTTTCAACTACACCACAGTAGGTCTAAAAGTGAAACAAACCTTACAGACATATCTGCTATACTAGGAATGAATGCATTCCATCTGAATGCTTCTTTGTTCATATTACAGTTTCCCCAACGTCATTCGTGGCTTCACTTTCGCATTTAATTAAGATTTCAGTCTTATTTGGAATCAACAATAATCAAATAAGCACATTACCATATGTGAAAACTTGAATAATTTTTACCCCAACCTAGGTTCAGGTCCCGGACGGGGTAAAAATTATTCATGTTTTCACATATGGTAATGTGCTTTTTTGATTACTGTTTGTCCCAAATGAGATTGAGATTTGAATTAAATGCGAAAACGAAGCCTCGAGTGAGGTTTGGGGTAACTGTAATATGAACAAAGTGGCATTCAGATGGATGCGTTCATTCCTAGTACAGCAGAAAAAGCTGTATGGTTTGTTTCCCTTTTAAGACTTTCTGTGGTATAGTTGGTAGCGCCTTAGCACAGTAATTATGTGTCCTAGTTTCAAGTCTCGGTTGGGGTAAAAATTATTCATGTTTTCACATATGGTAATTTGCTTATTTGATTATCGTTGATTCGAAGTGAGATTGAGATTTGAAATAAATGCGAAAATGAAGCCACGATGGAGGTTGGGTGAAACTGTGATATGAAAAAAGTGGCATGCAGATAGAATGCGTTCATTCCTAATATAGCAGAAATAGCTGTAAGGTTTGTTTCCCTTTTAGACCTTCTGTTGTGTAGTTGGTAGCACCTTGGCACAGTAATTATGTTTCCTAGTTTCAAGTCACGGTCGGGGTAAAAATTATTCATGTTTTCACATATGGTAGTGTTCTTATTGGATTATTGTTGGTCCCAAATGAGAATGAGATTTGAATTAAATGCAAAAACGAAGCAATGAGTGAGGTTAGGGGAA
>JAXCGZ010013725.1:5000-7500 GCA_037179515.1 Halocaridina rubra
ATATATATATATATATATATATATATATATGTTTATATATAGGTATATATATATATATATATATATATATATATATATATATATATATATATATATATATATATATATATATATATATATATATATATATATATATATATATATATATATATATATATATATATATATATATATATATATATATATATATATATATATATATATATATATATATATATATATATATATATATATATATATATATACTATCTATCTATCTACCTTGGCTGTTTCCCCCTTTAATTGGGGGGTAGCCGACATCAAGAAAGGAAAACAAATAGGGGGATTACTTTGCTCTATGGGCAATGACGAGGGAGCTAGCGACCGTTCAGATGGCACTGCTGGAGTGCCACAGCCCATCCTCCCGGCTCTTCCACAACCTGTGTCGTTTCAAAACTGCCAACTCCTCCTACTGCCCCTACCACAGGGCTACCTCTGTAAAATGCAGCCCCGTGGTAACAGCAGATGCCCATCAGAGCTGCGTCACAATCGCTCGCCACTCATTCCTATCCCTAGCACGCTCGCTTGTTTCCCTCACATCCATACTCCTATCTTTCAGGGCTCTCCTTACTCCATCTATCCATCCAAACTTAGGCCTCCCTCTAGCATTTCTCCCATCAACTCTCGCATTCATCACCTTTTTCAGCAGCCTTTCATCATCCATCCTTTCCACATGGCCAAACCATCTCAAAACATTCATATCTACTCTGGCTGCAATTTCTCTCCTCACACCCGTTCTTGCTCTCACCACTTCATTCCTAACCCTATCCAATCGAGATACACCAATCATACTCCTCAGGCATTTCATCTCAAACACATTTAGTTTCCGTCTCTCACTTACTTTCATACCCCATAACTCTGATCCATACATCACAGTTGGCACAACCACTTTATCATACAAAACTTTCTTAACATTCATTTCCAACCCTCTATTCTTCATCACTCCTTTCAATGCACCCAACACTTTACATCCCTCATTCACTCTGTGACACACATATGCTTCCACTCCACCATTTGCAGCTATAACCGAGCCTAAATACTTAAACTGATTAACCTCCTCAAGTGTCTCTCCATTCAACATAACATTCAATCCAGCGCCATCCTCATTTCTTGTACACCTCATAACCTTACTCTCTCCCACATTCACTCACAACTTCCTTCCCTCACACACCATTCCAAATTCTGACACTAACTGACACAGATTTTCCTCTGAATCTGCCACCACCACAGCATCATCTGCAAACAGCAACTGATTCAGCTCCCACTCGTTATCATCCCCATGTACCATTCTCAAACCTCGACCAAGCACTCGCTCATTCACCTCTCTTACAACTCCATCAATACACAAATTGAACAGCCATGATGACATCACACATCCCTGTCTCAGTCCCACACTCACTAGAAACCACTCACTATCTTCATTCCCTACCCTAACACAAGCTCTACTGCCCTCATACAAACTCTTCACTGCATGCAACAATTTACCATTAATTCCATATAATCTCAAAACATTCCACATAGCCTCTCTATCAACTCTATCATATGCTTTTTCCAGATCCAAAAATGCAAAATACACATCCTTACCCTTTGCTAAATATTTCTCACATAACTGCCTAACTATAAAAATATGATCTATACAACCTCTACCTCTCCTAAAACCACTCTGCACTTCCGTGATCACATATTCTGTCTTATTCCTAATCCTATTAACCAGTATCCTACCATACACTTTTCCTACCACACTCAACAAACTTATACCCCTAAAATTACTGCATTCATACATATCTCCCTTACCTTTGTATGGGGGCACTATACAGGCAATCACCCATTCCACTGGCACCAATGACAACATAAATCATATATTAAACACTCTCACTAACCATTCCAATGCAGTCACACCCCCTTCTTTCAACATCTCCGCTCTCACACCATCCATTCCAGGTGCTTTACCTGCTTTCGCTTCATACAATGCCCTTTTCACCTCCTCTCTTGTAATCTCTCTCTCATTTTCATCTCCCATTACTGGCCCTTGAACCCCTCCCACTGCCACTATAGCTGCCTCTCTATCTTCCTCAACATTCAGCAAGCACTCAAAATATTCTGCCCATCTTTTCCTTGCATCGTTCCCTCTTAACATCTGTCCATTCACATCTTTCACTGTCTCTTCCATCCTCGATCCACCTTTCCTTACTCTCTTCACTTCTTTCCAAAACTTCTTTTTATTCTCCTCAAATGACCTACTAAAATCCTGTCCCCACCTAACATTTGCCAACCTCTTCTCTTCCTCTACCTTCCGCTTGGTTTCCACATTTTTCTCCCTATATCTTTCATACTTCTCCCTACTTTTACACTGCAGCCATTCCTCAAAAGCACTCTTTTTTTCTTCCACCTTCATTTTCACCCCTTCATTCCACCACTCGCTGCCCCTCCTCATGCCACCTCCAACAAACCTCTTTCCACA
>JAXCGZ010013725.1:17500-37500 GCA_037179515.1 Halocaridina rubra
ATTAAGATTGTTATACACAAATGCTGATGGATTAGCTGGTAAGGCAGTAGAATTAAAAGATAGGATTCACAACAGTAAGGCAGATATAGCAGCAATTACAGACACTAAGTTGAGTGAGGACATAAACAGTGTCACAGTTTTTCCTAAGGGCTTCAGAATACTAAGGGTTGAAAGATCTGAGAGGACTGGTGGAGGGATAGCACTTCTCATAAGTGAAAGGATTCAAGTTGAAGAAATAAACTTGGCTATAGAAAGTGAGTTCAAGGAATTTCTTGTTGCTCGCATAAATACTGGGTCAGACAGCATTATAATAACTGTTGTATACAACCCACCAAGGAACCAAAATAGGCTTGAAGTTTATGAGGAAAGTCATATAGGTACTATTGAAGTCATAAACTCAGTTGTTAACATGGCGCGGGAAAAAAAATGTAGGATTTTGATTATGGGAGACTTTAATCATAAAGAGATAGATTGGATAAATCTTGACCCACACAGTGGTGAGGACTCATTCGGGGCAAGATTCCTAGATTGCGTACAAGGGAATTTCCTACACCAACATGTAATGGAACCAACAAGGGCCAGGGGTGGGGATGAGCCATCACTACTTGATCTAGTGTTCACAGATAATGTGTTGGATATTGAAAATATTGAGTATGAACCACCAATTGGAAAGAGTGACCACTGTGTGTTGTTGATGGAGTATATCATTGAAGATATTCTTCCTGAGAGTAGAGGCACTGAGGACATGAGGAGGAACTATCCGAAAGGAGATTACATCAAAATGAATGAGCTTTTTGCAGTTATTGACTGGAGAACCTTATTTTACAACAAATCTGTACAAGAAATGTTTGACATCTTTTGTGAGAAATATGGGAAGATAGTAGATTGCTGCATACCTGTCACCAAAGTAGGTGTAATTCATGCAAGAGAGAAATGGTTTGATAATGGGTGTAAAAGAGCTAAGGAGTGGAGAGACAAATGCTGGAAAAGGTATAGGAGGAGAAAAAACATAAATGCCTGGCAAACCTACAAAAGAGCAAGAAATGACTACCTAAGTAAAAGGAGAGAGGCAGAGAGAGACTATGAGAGGGACATCACCAGGAAGGCTAAAGAAAATCCCAAGCTTTTCCACAGCTTTATCAGAGGAAAACTGAAGGTAAAAGAACAGGTTTTAAGGCTAAAGAGAGCGGATGGAAGCATCACTGAGACGGATGAAGAGATCTGCAAAGAATTGAACAAGGAGTTTCAGTCAGTATTTACAGTAGAAAATACCCCACCCCCTCAGATTGCAGTGATAGAAGCTCAAGGGCCGGTATTAGAGAACATCAACCTTACAGCCACAGAGGTATGCAAAGCGCTGATGGATTTAGATGTTCATAAAGCTACAGGTCCTGATGACATATCCCCTCATGTGCTTAAAAAATGCGCAAACACAATATCAGTGGCACTAAGTATCATATTTAAGGAGTCACTGGAGTCGGGGGAGATTCCAAGATGCTGGAAACAAGCAAATGTGATACCTATCTTCAAAAAGGGAAGGAGGGATACGGCTCTGAACTATAGACCAGTTTCCTTGACCAGCATAGTTTGCAAACTTATGGAGAAACTACTAAGGAAACATATCTCTCTTCACTTGGAATCCTTCAACTTTTTGTCAGTGAGGCAACATGGCTTCAGAGAAGGTAGATCAACAGTAACAAACTTATTAGCATTTTATGATGAGGTAAGCCAAATCTTACAGGAAAGAGAGGGCTGGGCAGATTGCATATTCCTAGACTTCCAGAAAGCGTTTGACACTGTTCCACATGGGAGACTTATTAGGAAGCTGCAATCAATGGCTAGAATAGGTGGAAATGTTTTGGAATGGATAAAAACTTACTTAGAAGGAAGGGAACAGAGGGTTAGAGTAAGACACTCGGTGTCTGAATGGAGAAGAGTTAGTAGTGGGGTTCCACAGGGTTCAGTTTTAGGGCCACTTTTGTTCCTTGTATATGTAAATGACCTACCAGAGTCTGTAAATTCATTCATGAATATGTTTGCAGATGATGCAACGATTGTGAAGAAAGTAAAAAACGAGAACAATGGTAGAGAACTTCAGGAGGATCTAAATAATCTGCATGAGTGGTCAGAAAGTGGCTAATGAAATTCAATACTTCAAAATGTAAGGTAATGAGAATGGGTACAAGTGCAAGAAGGCCCAAGCTTGACTACTCGGTGGCTGGAGTACAACTTCAAGAGACAGAAAATGAGAGAGATCTTGGAGTAAACATACTGGCAGATTTGTCTCCAGAAAGACATATAAATGGCATAGTAAGGGCAGCATATGCATTCTTATCAAATGTAAGGGTAGCCTTCAGGCACATGGACAAGGAAATGTTCAGAAATATTTATGTAACCTATGTGAGGCCAAAACTCGAATATGCAGCCCCCTTTTGGAATCCGCACTTGAAAAAGCACATAGCTAAGCTTGAAAAAGTTCAAAGACATGCCACGAAACTGGTGCCAGAAATACGTAATCTCAGTTATGATGAGAGGCTGAGGGAATTAGACTTACCATCACTCGAAGCTAGAAGAGTGAGGGGGATATGGTGACAGTCTTTAAATTCCTTCATGGTTATGATAGAGTGGATAGGGATCGATATTTTGATATGGCTGGCTCTAGAACTAGAGGTCATAGTTTGAAGCTTCGTAAGAAAACTTCTTTGCAGGATGTAAGGAAATACTTTTTCAGTGTAAGAGTAGTTGATAATTGGAATTGGCTAAGCGAGGAGGTAGTTAATGCTATCTCAATCCATAGTTTTAAGGACTGGTATGATAAGTATCACTAAGTATAAAATGGAACCGATCAGGAGACGGGAAGATACGAGCTTTGGGCTCTTTCCCGTAAACACAATTAGGTAATCACAATTAGGTAATCAGGTAAATGAATAAGCTTTTTGCAGTTACTGACTGGAGGACCTTATATTACAGCATATCTGTACAAAAAATGTACGACATCTTTTGTGGGAAATATAGGAAGATTGTAGATTGCTGCATACCTTTCACCAAAGTAGGTGTAATTCATGCCAGAGAGAAATGGTTCAGTAATGAGTGTAAAAGAGCTAAGGAGTGGAGAGACAAATGCTAGAAAAGGTATGAGGAGAAAAACATAAATGCCGGGCAGACCGAGAAAAGAGCAAAAATTTATTACCTAAGTAAAAGAAGAGAGGCAGAAAGAGACTATGAAAGGGACATCACAGGAAGGCTAAAGAAAATCCCAAGCTTTTCCACAGCTTTATCAGAGGAAATCAGAAGGTAAAAGAACAGATTTTAAAGCTTAAAAGAGCGGATGGAAGCATCAGTGAGATGGATGAAGAGATCTGCAAAGACTTGAACAAGGAGTTTCAGTCAGTATTTACAGTAGAAAATACCCCACCCCCTCAGAATGCAGAGATAGCTCAAGGGCCTGTATTAGAGAACATCATCCTTTCAGCCACAGAGGTATGCAAAGCTCTGATGGAGTTAGTTGTCCATAAAGGTACAGGTTCTGATGATGTATCTCCTCATGTACTTAAAAAATGCGCAAGCTCAATATCAGTGGCACTAAGTATCATATTTAAAAAGTCGCTGGGGTCAGGGTAGATTCCAAGATGCTGGAAAGAACCAAACGTGATAGCTATCTTCAAAAAGGAAAGGATGGATACGGCTCTAAGCTATAGACTTGTTTCCTTGACCAGCATAGTTTGCAAAGTTATGGAGAAACTACTAAGGAAACATATTTCTCTTCACTTGGAACCTTTCAACTTTTTGTCAGTGAGATAATATGTCTTCAGAGAAGGTAGATCAACAGTAACAAACTTATAAGAATTTTATGATAAGGTGAGCCGAATAGTACTGGAAAGAGAAAGCTGGACAGATTGCATATTCCTAGACTTCCAGAAAGCATTTGACACTGTCCCACACGGGAGACTTATTAAGAATCTGCAAGTAATGGCTAGAATAGTTGGAAATGTCTTGAAATGGATAAATAATATACTTAGAAGGAAGGGAACAGAGGCTTAGAGTAAGACTCTCATTGCCTTATTGGAGAAGAATTAATAGTATAGTTCCACAGGGTTCAGTTTTAGGGCCACTATTGCTCCTTTTATATGTAAATGACCCACCAAAGTTTGTAAATTTATTCACGAATATGTTTGTAGATGATGGAAAGATTGTGAAGAAACTAAGAAACGAGTAGAATGGTAGAGAACTTCAGGAGGATCTAAATAGTCTGCATGAGTGGTCAAAAAAGTGGCTAACGAAATTCAATACTTCAAAATGTAAGGTAATGAGAATGGGTACAAGTGCATGAAGGCCAAAGCTTGACTACTCGGTAACAGGAGTACAACTTTAAGAGACAGAGAATGATAGAGATCTAGGTGTAAACATACTGGCAGATTTGTCCCCTGAAATGTATTTAAATGGCATAGTAAGGGCAGAATATGCTTTTTTAACAAATGTAAGGGTAGCCCTCAGGTACATGGACAAGGAAATGTTCTGAAATATTTATATAACCTATGTGAGGTCAAAATTTGAATATGCAGCCCCCTTTTGGGATCCGTACTTGAAAAAGCACGTAGTGAAGCTGGAAAAAGTTCAACGACATGCCACTAAACTGGTGCCAAAAATATGCAATATCAGTTATGATGAGAAGCTGATTGATACAGACTTACAATCATTCAAAGCTAAAAGATTGAGGGGGGACATGGTGTCAGTCTTTAAATTCCTTCATGGTTATGATAGAGTGGATAGAGATCAATATTTTGATAAGGCTGGCCCTAGAACTAGAGGTCATAGTTTGAAGCTTCGAAAGAAAAATTCTTTGCAGGATGCAAGGAAGTACTTTTTTTAATATAAGAGTACTTGATAATTGGAATTCGCTAAGTGAGGAAGTAGTTAATGCTACGTCATAAAGAAAGTTTAATTAAAAAGTGTAACAGAACATAACCCACGAGGTATCAGGGGTGTTCAATTGGCTTGACTAATATGTATAGTATGGCTTTCTGGGCAGGATGTGTGTTTACAGAGAAATGACAAGAGATTTAAGGTTTAACCCATAGGCCTCTAACACATTGGTGCCAAATGCCAATAGAGGTCATAATTTCTCACTGTTTTGGGTCATTCCCACGAGAGCCGAAAACCAATACCACATGTACGTATCCACACGCACCTGTGAAAATGCACATATAGGCCCTCCTTGTGTTCAATTGGCCTTCTTATAGCCATGCCCCTAACACTACACGTAATGGGCGGGAACCCCCTTTTCTCTAGAGGTCTATTGGGTGAGGCTCTCCAAGCATACCACGCCCTCCCATCTTGGTCATGCAAGAAAGTAAGAAGCAGTGAGAGAGCAGAGAGTAAGTAACAAGTTGTGCGGGGCACGAATAAGATCTTAGATATTACCTTAAGGGGGACGGGGAGCTTTGAGTTGTAGAATAAGTGTATAACTAAATATACTTGATGTAAATCAGCCTGTGCAAATCTGTTATCACCTCGCACTATAAGTTTAATATAGAAACAGAACTATACGACATTGGTGGCAGCTCAGTATGATTCCACGCCTAAATTACCGTGGAGAGACAAAAAAAAAATATATAAAGGCCAGTGCATCTCGTATTGTGGAAAAAAAAATGCAAGATACAGATTATAGCACATCTCTAGAAGCAATGTTGGAGGTAGAAAAGATTCGTCGAATCCTCAAGTTAGAAGAATCTTCAAGACGTCTAAAAGAAAGCGGCGAGACCGCACCCTCGAGTAGAGGTAGTGTGGCCGACAGTGACGCCGACGGTGCTGATGACTAAACAGACACCGAGAGCAACTCTTCAAACTACGACGTCTCTCAGATGTTAGAGGAAGCACAGCAAGTCACACCTCACCCCGTCCCTGTATAGGAAATGTGCCCAGCATTAAAAATTGAACCATACATTTTGACTTGTTGCTGAAACTTCGTTCGAGAAGGCTGAGAAACGTCAACTGGAGAGCCGAGTGGTCAACTTGGGAGAAAATTTCAGCACGATTGACAAATTTCACCATGCGAAGCACTGTGAATGTTGCTTTGAGAAGCAACATCCCTACTAGGCATTGCTTATTGCTGAATTCGACTAAGAAGATGCCTGGGATGGTGAAATGGCAATTTTACGAGAGATATGGAAGACGTCAGCGAGAAAACCAACAAGCCCAGAAGAAAGGAAAAGCCCCTCCTCCAGTACCAGTGGCCGTGACGTTCTTCAAGCAGCATCCCAAAATGGCTAAGTACTTCTAATTTTTTTCCAGTGAGTAATGGGACTATTATTAAAAGAAATTCAGGTCGGAGGACTTCTCCATTTTACTTTGTAGATATGCTTTGACTCAGCCACCCCACACATAAAAGGGAGTATGGCTTTAGTAAATTAATAGAAGTAGATTTCTGTACCCATTACTAAACTATATAATTTGCATTAATAGCTATAAGCAATAATAAACTCGATTTTTGTTATAATTTAAACAATATAGCGAGTAATTGCTTGCGAAGGGTGCTCAATTTATTTTTTTTACTGCCTAAGTTAAGTGTTAAACAGGCGAAGGTATTGATTTTAATTGAGAAAAAAATGAATATACGTGTAAAATTATTTTTATATTAATTTCTTAAAGAGGAAGTAGAGTAATTTTACCGAGTAATGTTTGCGGGAGTGACAGTGTTTAAGAATACAATATAAGCTGTAGAGCTTTTATATACTCCAAAGTGTGCGTAAAAATTATATTGAGAAACAAACTTGAATCCTTTTTTCGCCTTTTTATTTTATCGCGTGTGATATTGTTCAAGAGTGGAATACGGAAATGATCGATCAATCTCTCAGATTCGTTTTGAAGTAATAGTAATAGTACTGATTATTTGTTATTAAAGTACGTGTATGTCCTATCCTTTGAAGAAATAGACTTTTGTGATGTTATCAAGATTATTGCTGTTCGATCGATATAAAGTTTTTTTTTGTTTGTTAAGATGTCATGCGACCGCCCGGGCCGAACCCGATTTCATACATATTCCTTCCGAGTAATGGGGAAAAAATGTGCTCATTGAATGGGGGAATGAATGGGAGACATCACCAGCTGAGAATGGGTGAGTGAATGAGTGAATGGAAGCGAGAGTGATAGGGGGGAGTAGGACAAGTAGGGGTGACCGCCTTTGAGTGATATAGAGAGGGTATTTGTGAATGGAATTGCGAGAAGTTCGTTAAGAAGCAGGATGGGGACTGAGTCTGGGAGGACCCTTCCCCTGCATCACACGTGTCTTACTGCAAGCCATATCGATTGAAGAAGACGTATTTGTTGATATATGCATAGGCTTAACGGGAGGTGATGTAGACGTTGCAATATCTATTAAGGGATATGTTTATGTATATGCTTCAAGAGGCAACATAGTGAAGTTCCACCTGCCCAGTTATGACAGCGGTGCAGTCGTTTTTTTATATCCCCTACTCTACCAGTGACATAATTGTTCGATTTTCAAAATTCTAAGGGTGATATTAAGTGATAAAGGACGCGAATCTACGAATGATTTTTTATTTTTTTAGCTGAAGTATTTACATTAATTGTTCGAAGGAATATTCTAAATAGATTGAATAAAATTTTGATGCTTAAGCCATGATAATGCTTTCCCCATCATTTCAGCTTGGTCATAAAGAAGGGAGTGTGAACTCACAACAAATGACAACAAAAATGTTGCGCAGCCGATACCTGTATTTGAAAGAGACGAAGTTGATCCAGAAACCGAAGAGACTGGGGAGGCAAATCTCCCCGCAAAAGCTAGCCATCTGAAGTCCAGAAGACGAATATTGAGCAGTATTTTGGGTAGGAAAAGAAAGAGAGAGAAAAAAATGGGCAATTAAGTACCTAACTGATCGTAAGTATAGGAAATATATATATATATATATATATATATATATATATATATATATATATATATATATATATATATATACATATATACATATATATATATATATATATATATATATATATATATATATATATATATATATATATATATATATATATATATATATCATATATATATATATATATATATATATATATATATATATATATATATATATATATATATATATATATATATATATATATACATATATATATATATATATATATATATATATATATATATATATATATATATATATATATATATATATATATATATATATATATATATATATACTATATATATATATATATATATATATATATATATATATATATATATATATATATATATATATATATATATATATATATATATATATATATATATATATATATATATATATATATATATATATATATATATATATATATATATATATATATATATATATATATATATATATATATATATATATATATATATATATATATATATATATATATATATATATATATATATATATATATATATATATATATATATATATATATATATATATATATATATATATGTATATATATATATATATATATATATATATATATATATATATATATATATATATATATATATATATATATATATATATATATATATATATATATATATATATATATATATATATATATATATATATATATATATATATATATATATATATATATATATATATATATATATATATAACTTCCCCCCTGTCTGCAGAGGTATTCTGTTGAATAGTCACTCGAAAAAGAAAGTTATTTTGAGTTCGTAGATAAATAGCTGTCTTTTTGTTTGCATTGTACGATTCCTTAAGAGATTTCTAAAACTTAAATAAATTCCATTTTTTTTTTCAAACGTTGCAAATGAAATGTTATTTTATTCTAATTTTATTACTGCATGCAAAGTTACAATGTTTTTTTTTAATAGTTTTGATTGAGAGGTGGATATAGCCTTAATATGATAATTGTAACCTTTCGAAGAGATAAAAATATTTACAATTTTGAGAGCTTATCTAAAGATAATTATTGTTAATTACTGTCATTGTCATGTAATTTATAATCACTATTGTGCTAATTAAGATAATATTAATAAAGGATAATTATTAATTTTGCTGATTGTAGTAGATATATATAAATAAAAATAAGTAATTCTCTTGAGATATCAGCTTTAGTGTAAAATATATTTAATTTACAGTGCTTGCTAAGCTTCCAAGAGTTACATATTTTATTAACTATAATTATCAAATATTATTGCAGTATTTTGTTTAAATTTCGTCTGAGGTATGTTTGACATATAGCGGAGTGTGTGCTCTGACTCAACCCTATGATTAATAAAAAGATTGCCATAATAGGCAAGTATGTGTATGTTTATTTCACTAGCGTTATTTGCAATGTTAAACAAAAAAGGAATGGATTTATGCTTCGATGTCTTTTTATTTGTACACTAAGTGACTTTGTTTTTATTGTTTCAAGACGCTAGAAAAAATGATGTATGGTGAGTATAGAGCAAAAGGTAATTGAGTTTTTTTCCCCTCATATATTTAGGCAGGAAAGCAAGTCATACAAACTCCCCTACAAGCGAAACACATACGTTTCCTTTTTGAAGAAAATAAGTTGGCTCAAATTCTCTCTCTCTCTCTCTCTCTCTCTCTCTCTCTCTCTCTCTCTCTCTCTCTCTCTCTCTCTCTCTCTCTCTCTCTCTCTCTCTCTCTCTCTTATTCAATGTTTCATTTTGACATTTTACATTTGTAATTAGAGTAATTATCATGTAATAGCCATTTTTGATGGAATAAAGTTTTTGACTTTGACTTTGACTCTCTCTCTCTCTCTCTCTCTCTCTCTCTCTCTCTCTCTCTCTCTCTCTCTCTCTCTCTCTCTCTCTCTCTCTCTCTCTCGCATCTTTTGCCCCTTCTGTACTGAAGGATGTTGTTTCTGTATGTTAACAGAATATTATGATCATTGATTTTATTTTTTAATTCTTTTGCAGATTTGCTAGATGATAAATGTACCCTAGTTTTATTATATTAGATGAGATTTTGCATGCTTATATTGCATAAATGCTGATAACACAGAACTGGAATTGTTTAATAATGAGAGTTTTATTTTGCCACATATTGCAAGTGTCTTGGAAAATAGATAGGCTCCCACTGACATATTGAGCAACAAGAAGGTTAGTGACTATGCCACTATGTATATTATGACAGCAGGAATTCGAATAGTAAAAGAAACTGAACAAAAGAAATTGGTTTAAAATGAGCATTATTATGAAGTATAAGTACAGAACTTGGCTCTTGCCTCAAAAGCCAGTATTACTTATATATTCACTGTTATTCCTGATTTAGTATTATTATTTATATTTTTATTATTATTATGATCATGATTATTATTATTGTTATTATTATTACGTTGGTTGTTGTTGTTGTGATCACTCCATGGCCCTTCTGCTAATTATTATATTCATAATGCTATCAGTAGTAACCATGATTTGTATTTTTATTTTGAATTCATGCTCTTATGTTACTGTAGTCACTGTTAATAAGAGTACTTCTTTAGTGGCTGTCTTTGGCATTTCATGACTTCTCTTTTTGATATCTATAGTATACTAATGTTATGTATCAGTTACTCAGCTACGTTCCAAGTATCTCGGAATAATGATCTAATGGTGTAGACACATGCTTACAATCACCACCCTATTTGCAGGCAGCCCCGACCTGCAATTTTTACATACCAGTCCCTTTTACCCATTGGAGAGATTGCAAGCGCCTACAGATGCAGGGGAGGCGAAGTATACCCTTTGAGTGCTTACATATGGCCATTGTTTGTATGCAGAGGTGATTATTCTTTCCTGCACTTGTAATAGCGATATTAGGCCTAGTTTACGGCCCTAGAATCTACTGTAGGCTATTCTAATTGCAGAATTTGAGTTTGTGAAGGAGATCCACCTCTTGGGGATAGGTAGCGTGAGAGGATGAAGGGTCATAGGATCGCCTCAAGAGTAGCACAAACACGAGAGGAAGAGGCTCAAGGAAGATATATCGGCGCCCTTCGGTTGTCCGGCCGGTCTCAAGAAACAGAATTCGTGGTTGTGGGTACAACCCTGGACCTATCTCGCAGCGGAGAGGTGCGGGGATGACGGAATCAGGTGTGGGAATAAGCCCAAGACCTAGCAATAATGGGGACAAAGGGAATGTGGGAGTGAAAAAGGGAGATGAAAAATCCCTATAAACAAAACATTTATGAAAGAGAGTAAAACAAGATCAGGGGAAAAGAAATGTCCCCACTGTCTTTGAAAA
This sequence comes from Halocaridina rubra, assembly GCA_037179515.1. Lineage (NCBI taxonomy): Eukaryota > Metazoa > Arthropoda > Malacostraca > Decapoda > Atyidae > Halocaridina > Halocaridina rubra. Next base: position 28,777 of record JAXCGZ010013725.1, read on the forward strand.
ATTTTAAATGGACATCACACAGGAATATAAGAAAAGAAAGTTCCCCACTGTCTTTGAAAGATTTTAGATGGACATCACACAGGAACATAAAAAAATTGTTGTTTCTTTAGCATTTAAGATTTAAGTTAAGAAAGCCTCAATGCCTCCCCTGGAAGTAATACATAGATATAAGAGAAACTATGTACCCTAGGTTTAATATAGTAAGTGTCATTAATGAATAGTTGTCACTCATCAACAGTGCTTGTACTTTGATTTAGCACTATGAAAATTATTTTTGTTGATAACCAATTGTATTTTGTATTAATTGGGTATTATGACCATTTATAATTATTTTCTCTTTAAAACTAGCATTGAATTGTTGTTTTTAGATATAAAGGCTTAACTTCTCTTTACTGAAATTACAAATAATGATTTTGTTACTCATTAGTAGCTATATATTGTAATTGTAAATACTTAATTTAGATTTTTTAAATTTTTTATTTTTTTTCGTTAATTAGAATGCTTATTGTAAGAAACATATTTTTCTTTTCTTTGTCTTTTCCATAAATCACTTGTTTTATATATATTAAGTCCTTTGACAATGGAGTTTCTCTCAGGCAACTTTAGTAAGGATTAAGGAGCATAGGGAAATTTTGATAAGTAATCTATTTAGATAATTATGTGAAATTTTTTATATAGATTCTATTTAGATAATTATGTGAAATTTCTGATATAGATTCTATTTAGATGATTATGTGAAACTTTGAATTAGAGAAAGGGAAGCATTCTGTTTAGATAATTATATGAAATTGTATGTCTTAAGTCATCAGATTAGATAATTCTGCCCTTTTTTATTTGCTGAAATAATTATAGTTAACAAGTATAACACTCTCTAAAATGCATAAAGCTTCGTCTGAAATGGAACATTTCAGGGTGGTGGTGAGGGTTGTCGTAAAGAAATTTTGATTAAGAAGTGTAACAGAACATAACCCATGTGGTGTCAGGGGTGTTCAAGTGGCGCGACTAATATGTACAGTATGGTTTTCTGGGCAGGATGTATGTTTACAGAGAAATTATAAGAGATGTATGGTTAAACCCATAGGCCTCTAACACATCGGTGCCAATTGCCGATAGAGGTCATAATTGTCACACAGTTTTGGGTTGTTCCCACGAGAGCCGAAGACCAATATCTACATGTACCTATCCACATGCACCTGTGAAAATACACATATAGGCCCTCCTTGTGTCCGATTGGCCTTCTTATAGCCACGCCCCTAACACTACACGTAATGGGCGGAAACCCCCTTTTCTCTAGGAGCCTATTGAGTGAGGCTGTCCAAGCATACCCCGTCCTGCCATCTTGGTGATACAAGAAAGTAAGAAGCAGTGAGGGAGCAGAGAGTCAGTAACAAGTTGTCTGGGGTACGACTAAGATCTTAGATTTTACCTCAAGGGGACGGGGAGCATTGAGGTGTAGAATAAGTGTATAAATAAATAAACTTAATGTAAATCAGCCTGTGCAAATCTGTTATCACCTCGCACGCTATAAGTTTAGTATTGAGACAGAACTATACGACAGCTAACTCAATCCATAGTTTTAAGGGCAAGTATGATAAGTATCACTAAGTACAATATGGAACCCATCAGGAGACGGGAAGTTATGAGCTTTAGTCTCTTTCCCGTAAGCACAATTAGGTAACTACAATTAGGTAATTACACACAGAAAGAGAGAGAGAGAGAGAGAGAGAGAGAGAGAGAGAGAGAGAGAGAGAGAGAGAGAGAGTCAAACAGAAATATTCGCTTATGTAACACCTGAACTAAAACAAAAGCAAAAAAACTACAACGCAAAATAACTGAAAAATGGGTATTATATATTCTTCAGTATTTTCATTTTTCACTTGTCATATTTTGCCCTTCCCAAAACAGACATAACCTTTCAAAAATAAAAGAAATAAAAAAAAAATACTTTTACCACCCTCCCTCGATTTCCCAAAGGATAGAAAACTCACCCACCCAGATCTTCTACTTTGCAAAATTGTGTTGTCAAAAATTTCTTTTTCCCAGGCGATGATGCGGAAAGAGGCCGCTAACACCTCTTGGTTAGATGTCGTGGCGTTACTGAGGAGCTTTAGAAGGTACAAATATATATACTGGATTTGAAGGAGCTCTAATGTAGATCCAACTATTGTTTTTTTCAGTTTCAGAACACTTAATAGTGTCTATAAAGGGATACTGAAGAACATACATTGTTTTCAGAACTTCAAATGGCGTTTTTGAAGTACAAGAACATTTAATGATGTTTCAGAAGAGATCAGATGAATAGGTTTCATGGATTAAGAGATCAAGTTCTTGATTTTCGTTCATTTAGTGATGTTTTAGGGGAGTTTAGACGAATATACGTCGTATTTTCATGGACTCTGATTGGTACTTTCGAAGTTTTAGACCATTTAGTAGTGTATTAGAGATATCTAAAAGAATAACTGCAATGTTTTCAAGGATAAATAGATTCGTGTTTTTAAAGTTACAGAATACTGTTGTGTTTTGAAGTGGTACACAGGAAAAAAAAAAAAAAAAAAAAAAATATATATATATATATATATATATATATATATATATATATATATATATATATATATATATATATATATATATATATATAGTAAGGAAGCCCATCAGAGAAACAAAACTTATAAAACAATGCTATATTTCGGATCCTAACTGGATCCCTTCTCAAGCACAACTGAGAAAAAATAACAAAGAAGGAGGAGACGTAAACAAAATGACTTATGAGACCTGAGGGATTAAAAATTTTTATGATAACAGGACAGGTCTAATCCAAACGAATTATCCATTAGACCTGTCCTGTTATCATAAAAATTTTTAATCCCTCAGGTCTCATAAGTCATTTTGTTTACGTCTCCTCCTTCTTTGTTATTTTTTCTCAGTTGTGCTTGAGAAGGGATCCAGTTAGGATCCGAAATCTAGCATTGTTTTATAAGTTTTGTTTCTCTGATGGGCTTCCTTACTATTTAGTGCTGTATGCTAACAGTTTGTACTTATATATATATATATATATATATATATATATATATATATATATATATATATATACATATATATATATATATATATATATATATATATATATATATATATATATATATATATATATATATATATATATATATATACATATATATATATATACATATATATATATATATATATATATATATATATATATATATATATATATATATATATATATATATATATATATATATATATATATATATATATATATACATATATATATATATATATATATATATATATATATATATATATACATATATATATATATATATATATATATATATATATATATATATATATATATATATATATATATATATATATATATATATATATATATATATATATATATATATATATATATATATATATATATATATATATATATATATACATATATATATATATATATATATATATATATATATATATATATATATATATATATATATATATATATATATATATATATATATATATATATGCATATATATATATATATATATATATATATATATATATATATATATATATATATATATATATATATAATATTTTTAGGGATTCGTAGGCGTTTTAAAGACTCGAAACACATAGTGAGATTTTGCTGGGCTTGATAAATTTCTTTTTCTAAGGAATTTCAACTGAATATTGCAAAGGTACACAAAACTTGCTTGTTTTCAATGTTTTGGAATTCTTTGTGGTATTTTTGAGAGGTTTAGAGGATTAAGTGTAGCGTTAATCCTCAAAACACTGAGAGGTGTTTTAGAGGTATTCAGAAAATGACTGAATGTGTTTTTAGAGGATTTTGAAGGGTGTTTTTGAAGTCAGCGAATACTGAGTGGTGTTTTGGAAGGTTTCGGAGGGATACGTGAAGACTTTTAGGGATTTCGACTGTTTTTCTGGAAGTTTCAAAACACGATATTTGGAGGATTTCAATGAAATAAACGGATTGTCTTGATAGACTTCGACTGGTATATTTGAAGTTTTCAAAACGCTTAGTGATGTTTAAGAGGTATTCCATACATAAGTTATTATTTTTAAGAAACAAAGCGGACTTCGAAGTTTCGGAACACAGATGTTTTGAAGAAGTTCAGAGGAATAAATGAAGTTACGAGGAATTAATTTTCTCTCTCTCTCTCTCTCTCTCGATGTGTATATAGACACCCTCATGCACTCAACGACACCTTTGATTACATATCCGAGGTATTTCGGTCTGTCTGCTTGAGGAGCAAACCTCTCATTATTATAGGCGACTTCAATGATAATCTTTTTCTTCCTAATAATAAAATGGGGAAATTAATTCAATCCCTCCACTTAAATCAGCTTGTGAATAAAGCAACCCGTATCACCGCTAATTCCTCCAGCCTAATTGATCTTATAATTACCAATACACCTAGTTTTATAGTTCACCACGATGTCTTACCTTGCCCTGTAGGAGACCACGAGCTTCTAATAGCTACAGTTAATGTCAGGAAGGAAAAGAGACCGCCAATTGTTAAAACTTTCCAGGATGGAAAGAGCCTATAGAAGAGAAAGAAACCTTACTAAAACAATGTTGTCCGAAAAGAAGAAAAATCATTTCAGGGAAGAATTTTCCAAGTATAGGGGAAATATCAAAGGAACTTGGAATGTTATAAAAAGAATAATTCCTGCAAATAAGGAAATCTTAGAAAATTCTGACCTTCTCAGTGATAATGTGGAAAAGCGAGTGAATGATTTTGCAGCTCGAGTTGCCCTGGGAGGAATAAGAAAATACGACCACATCACACCAGCTCTCAATAAACTTGGGTGGCTGCGGGCAGAAAATAAGGTCGCTTATGCTATTTATGTTTTTGTATTCAAAATTTTGGACCATCATTATCCTAGCTGGCTATTTGATTTAAAAACAGTCAGGGATATAAGGGGAACCAACACAAGACAGAGCAGTGAGCTCTTTATTCACAGAACAAACACAGAAGCAGGTTCAAAGATGATCACTATCAAAGGGCCAACACTCTGGAATAATATTCCAGAGCATCTTAAAAATGCATCCTCTTTCACAGCTTTCAAAGGCAAACTATACAGTTTTCTTTTGGACAAATAGTTGCTGCTCATTAAGAACTAATTATTCTCATTTTTTTTTTGAGAAAAAAGATGTTGTTTGTTTGATAGCTGGGGGAAATGACGTGCAGGATGGTAGAAGTGAAGAGCTGATTAGGTTGTATAGACAAGCCCTGGATAAGATTAGGAAAAGGGGTGCAGTTCCTGTGATGTGTGGTATTCTCCCTAGGCTTAGCCAAAGTTCAGAGTGGTGGTCTCGAGCTATAGGAGTAAATGCTAGGATGAAAGTCTTCTGTCGGGAGAATAATATAGGTTTTATAGACGGGTGGGATCACTTCACTAGTCGTAAGCATATGTATGCAAGGGATGGAGTGCATCTTTCTAATTCAGGTGTCTCGGTATTGGCTGGTATGATAGACAGAGAGGTAGGGGGGTTTTGTTAGACACAAATAATGAAATGATTAATACTTGTGCAGAGAAATTAGCCAGTAAGGGTTCAGTAAATAGTGGGTCAAATAACTGGGAGTCTAAGGATAAAAACCATTTGTTACATAGAACAAATATTAACAAAAAGAATAGCCACAAGAAGGGTGAAGCTAGAGAAAGTTTAAAAGTATATTATACAAATAGCCGTAGTTTAGGTAACAAGATAGAAGAACTGAGAGCCATAGTATGTAGTGAGAGACCGGATATAATATGCATTAGTGAAAGTTGGATTAAATTAGAAAGCAAACACCTTAAAGCTGAGTACATAATTACAGGATATAAACTTTATAATGCTGATCGTAGTGCAGATAAAAGAGGGGGAGGGGTAATTATGTATATTAAAGATAGCCTCAGAAGCTGCATTAAGTCTGGAATTAAGACAAATCTAAATTCAGAAACCTTATGGGTTGAAATTAAAAATAATATAGAAAGTCTAGTTGTAGGAGTAGTCTACAGACCACCTGATCTAGATAATATAGAGTCGCAAGTTATATACGATGAAATTTCTAAAGTGAGCAGGTCAAATAGAGTTTGCATTGTAGGCGATTTTAATTTTAGACATATTAACTGGGAAACCATAACAGGTGATAGTAGCTCTAAGGAGTTTTTGGAAGTAGTAGAAGACAATTTCCTTTCTCAGCATGTACATGAAGCAACACGGGGGGTGAATACACTAGATTTAGTTCTTAGTAATAGAGAGAATATGGTTACAAATTTAGAAGTTGGTGAAAAATTGGGCAACAGTGACCATGATTCCATTAGATTTAACATAATTTTCAAGGAAACTATAAAGGAAAATAAGAATATTGTTCCAAACTTTAGAGCAGGAGATTTTGAGGGCTTAAAAACTAAATTATCTAATGAGGTATGGGAAGGGATTTCTGGGGTACAGATGTGGGTAGTTAATCCAGCAGGTCAGGTCACAGGTAGCGGATTACCCCGAAATTTGGGTACCACATGCCAAGGATTATCACAAGATAAGATCAATACATTAAATTCTCTCACAGGAAAGAACAGCAGCCCGTCAGTTAATATAAATTTGGATGAGGAATATAAAAATTTTGTCATGACTCTTAAGAATAGTCAGAGAGACTATATTCCCATGAAACATTGCAGATCAAGAAAAAATGACCCTAAATGGATGAACAATAGAATAAAGAATCTTATAGGTATTAAAAGAGGAATATACAGGAAACTAAAAAGAGGTGAAGAGCAGGTGAGGCAGCAATATATACAGTTAAACAGGGAAGTTAAAAAGATAGTTAGAGAGTCGAAAAGAAAATACGAAGTTCGAATAGCAGGAGAAGCTAAAGAAAATCCTAAAGGGTTTTATCAACATTATCAAACAAAATTTAAGGAAAAAGTCGGACCAATTGAAGTAGCCAATGGCCATATCACAGATGACGATAAAGTGATGTGTACATGTTTAAATGATTATTTCTTATCTGTATTTACAAATGAAAACTTGGAAAATATTCCGGAAGTAGAATCCATTTACAGAGACAGTCCCGATAATATACTTAGTTCAATAAATATTACGAGAGAGGAGGTAATAAAAGAAATAGATAAATTAAAGGCTCATAAATCTCCGGGACCTGATGGAATATATGCTAGAATATTAAAGGAATGCAAGGAAGAGCTTAGTTGTCCTCTAACTGCATTATTTAATAATTCAATAAAATTAGGATCGGTACCCATGGAGTGGAAATTGGCAGATGTGGTACCAATATTTAAAAAAGGAGAACGTGTTAAAAAGAATAATTATAGGCCGGTAAGTTTAACATCAACAGTGGGTAAGATTCTAGAATCCATAATTGCAAATAAAATAAGGGCACATCTAGAATTACACAGACTGATAAAACTTTCACAACACGGGTTTCTTAAGGGTTTTTCGTGCCTTACAAACTTACTGTCTTTTTATTCAGAAGTTTACGAGGCAGTAGATTGTGGCAAAGAATATGATACAATATATCTAGATTTTAGCAAAGCTTTTGATAGAGTTCCTCACAAAAGATTAGTTAAAAAGCTGGAAGCTCATGGTATAGGAGGAGCTGTGCTCAGATGGATCAAACAATGGTTAAAAGACAGAAAACAGAGGGTTTGCATAAATGGAGAGAAATCAGAGTGGGGCTCGGTTACAAGCGGGGTACCACAAGGCTCGGTACTGGGTCCTCTATTATTCATCATATATCTAAATGATCTGGATTCGGATATCAGTAGTAACCTAAGTAAATTCGCAGACGACACTAAAATAGGTAGAACTATAAATGGAAAAGAAGACATTCATGCTTTACAGGAAGATCTAAATAGATTATCTGAATGGTCGGACAAATGGCAAATGGAATTTAATGTTGAAAAATGTAAAGTAGTTAAAATGGGTACTATAAAAGACAATACTAGTTATAAGCTAAATAACCATGAAATCATGAGTTCTCAGTGTGAAAGGGATTTGGGAGTTCTTGTGAGTAGTAGTCTTAAGCCAAGAGAGCAATGCACAGCAGTCAGAAATAAAGCAAACAGAATTTTAGGATTTATCTCAAGAAGCGTCAGCAATAGGACGGAAAAAGTTATTTTGCAGCTCTATCTTGCATTAGTTAGGCCCCATTTAGATTATGCTGTGCAATTCTGGTCACCCTATTATAGAATGGAAATTGAATCCTTGGAGAGAGTGCAACGAAGAATGACCAAGATGATACACAATATCAGAAATCTACCATATGAGGACAGATTAAAAAAACTTAATCTACATTCTCTAGAGAGGCGAAGAGTTAGGGGGGATATGATTGAAGTTTATAAATGGTTTAAAGGGATTAACAAGGGAGATATTAATAAAGTTTTAAAAATTCATGATCAAACCAGAACTCGTAATAATGGATTTAAGCTTGATAAATTTAGGTTCAGAAGGGAAATTGGTAAAAATTGGTTTGGTAATAGAGTAGCTGATGCATGGAACAAGCTTCCTAGTAGGATAGTAAATGCCAATACCTTAGACACCTTCAAATGTAGATTAGATAGACATATGACAGAGGTAGGGTGGGTATGAATAGGTTAGTGCTTATTAGAAAAATCATAAAAAGAAAAACAGAATAAATAAGTAGAGTAGAATAGAATAGGTTAGAC
>JAXCGZ010013725.1:45000-55000 GCA_037179515.1 Halocaridina rubra
CAAAGTAGCACGCCGCACGTCGCATGCCACGTGGCACGCCAGTCGAAAACGAACATCCAGAAATATATGAAACCTTTCACACACAAGTGGTGTGACACGCCCCATGTGCTACGTGCGACGTTAAACAGGGTTATGGTGAAATAATCCAAAGATATTAGGGTATCAAACCCATTGCGATTTTTTTTATTGTGAGCCTAGGCTAGATCAATTACTTTATTGTATAAACAAGTCTTGCTGAATAGACTCCAATGACACAAGGACCTCTGATCTAAAAGGAAGGTGTTTTTGTATACTTTCAGCCCGAATTCAATTATCTAATCATAAGAATGTGTTTTGTTATTACTATTCCATAGGGCTGTACCTCTCCAAACTCATAAAGTGAAAGTATTTTTGCATCTAGTCATCCCTCGATCAATCATTTTCTCATTAAAATGGGTTTTGTTATAATAAATTAAGAGACCTCTAAACCAAAAGGCAGAAAAATTCTTTTTTTCTTTTGTATTCGTAAAGCTCTAAATCAACTACATTTTCGTGAAAATGGGTTTTGTTACAGTATTCCAAAGGCCTGCACCTGGAGGCCGTAATAGATTCGTGGTAGAGTGTGTGAGTCGGGAAGTGACAAGCCTGACGAACGCAGGTTCGATCCCCACTCGAGCGTTAGGAAAAGGGATCCAACCTAAAATCCTGCTCCAACCAATCTGCGTCGGTCCCCCCCCTTTCGAAATGGGGACTCACTGTGACACAAAAAACAGAGAAAAAAAATGTGTCAAAGGCCTGTACCTCCCAAAACCCACAAGGAAGAAGGAATATATATATATATATATATATATATATATATATATATATATATATATATATATATATATATATATATATATATATATATATATCATATATATATTATATATATATATATATATATATATATATATATATATATATATATATATATATATATATATATATATATATATATATATATATATATATATATATATATATATATATATATATATATATATATATATATATATATATATATATATATATATATATATATATATATATATATATATTTTTAATAAGTTTAGTCTTGAATTAAATACTTCATCTTGAAAATGGGTTTGTTGAATGTAATCCAAATGTATGAAGACCTTTAACCCTATCAGAAGGCATTACAAGTTCAGCGGTTCTCAAAGTCCTAAGTCACATCCCTCCCATTGTGGTCTCGCACTCTCAATTTCTACCCGACATTTGAAAGGTCATCTACCATTTTTTTCCAAGCCGCGGTAGCGCAGTGGTTAGAGAGCTCAATTTTTGAAGTGGTGTCGTAAGAAAGTCAAGTGCTTGTGTTGCCTTTAGGCCTCTCACATAGACCAAGACTGGTAGAGGTCAGAGAGCGCAACCTAAAACCCAGAGAGGAGAGCATACACAGAGCGCGTCAGATAGGAGTTAGGGCTTGCTGTGGGCAGAACAATGATCTATACAGAAGTTTCCCCCTAAGGGGGCTGGGAACTGTGAGGCTTAGGATAGACAGGGGAGATTTGAGGTGTACGTTAAGTTGCTACTCTAATAAACATACTGTTAAAGAAGAAGATGCATATCTGTTAAACGCTACCCCCAATTACAATTAAGAATACAACTTGAATGTCATGCCAATGTTATCCAGCTTCATTATATAAGGGAAACTGCTATACGTTAGTGGCAAATCCGAATTCGAGTCTACCGAGGGTCTTTAGGAAGGGCATCCAGCCTTAATTCCCCAGCTCTAATCTGTCTGTGTCCACTCCCAGTCAAAAGGGGATAAATAGAGACATCAAACAAGGGAAAAAATCCGGATATATTTTCACCATTATGCTCTTGCTGGAATTCTGTGAAATATCAATTCGTGATTGCCTTTATACTTATGGTAATTGGTTATTTATTTGATATATGAACACAGTGTATACTGTACACTCTTTCCTAGGATATTTTTCCTCTCCAGACTGAAATAAGACCCCTTAATTTTGAAATAGCTTTCCTGGCATCCAAGTGCCTGCCGTTTGAGAATTAAACAGGATACTGGTAACACGTTTAAATCTCTGTGTACACTAGAGTTCTAGCATAAGTGACCTAAACTCACAGGATCTTTTAAGCCTCGATTCGTGGCTAAAATTCGCCCCTCAGATTTGATACTCTTTCTCATGAAGCCGTGTGCCTGCTGCTTAAGAACTTCTCTATTACAAGAAAGAGAACTTTATAGTGTTCTCTTTCTTGTAATAGAGAAGTTCTTAAGCAACAGGCACACGGCTTCATGAGGAAGAGTATCAAATCTGAGGGGCGATTTTTAGCCACGAATCGAGGCTTAAAAGATCCTGTGAGTTTAGGTTACTTATGCTAGAACTCTAGTGTACACAGAGATTTAAACGTGTTACCAGTATCCTGTTTAATTCTCAAACGGCAGGCACTTGGATGCCAGGAAAGCTATTTCAAAATTAAGGGGTCTTATTTCAGTCTGGAGAGGAAAAATATCCTAGGAAAGAGTGTACAGTATACACTGTGTTCATATATCAAATAAATAACTAATTATCATAAATATAAAGGCAATCACGAATTGATATTTCACAGAGTTCCAGCAAGAGCATAATGGTGAAAATATATCCGGATTTTTCCCCTTGTTTGATGTCTCTATTCATCCCCTTTCAAATGGGGGTGGACACAGACAAATTGGAGCTGGGGAATTAAGGCTGGATGCACTTCCTTAAGACCCTCGGTAGGCTCGAATTGGGATTCACCACTTCAAAAATCGAGCTCTCTAACCACTGCGCTACTTATGTTTATCAAACGGGAGATACACGTCTCTTTGCAGAAGAATTTTAAATCTGAGGCTAGGAATATTAGTCTTGAACTGGAATTGAAAAGCCCAGTGACTTCAGGGCGCTTGTGCAAGAACTCTGGTGCCATTGTTCATTTTCCTGATATAGAGTAATTGTTAGACGAGAGGCACATGGCTCCCAGGGAATGAATATCAAAGCTAAGGGGAAGCCTTTTAGCTATGGGAAGAATTGATGCTATTGTCGTAAAAAGTGAAGAAAGAAAGTGAAATACAAATAGCCCACGTGGTGTTAGGAGGGTTAAGTGGCATAACTGATATTTCCCAATGGTGGGTTTCCTGGGCAGGATGTGTGTTTACAGAAAAATGACAACGAGATATATGGTTCATCCCATGGGCCTCTAACACATAGGAGCCAGTTGCCGATAGTGGTCAAAATTGTCACAAAGTTCAAGTCATTCAAATGAGAGCAGAAAATAAATATCTACATGTACGTATGTACATGCACCTGTGAAAATACACATATAGGCCCTCCTTGTATCTGATTGGCCTTCTTGATAGCCCCGCCCTGACACTACAAAAAAGGGTGGGCACTCCCGTTTCTCTAGAAGCCTATTGGCAAGGCTGTCCAAGCCTACCACGCCCTGCCATCTTAGTCATACAAGAAAGTAAGAAGCAGTTAGAGTTAGAGAGACAGTTAGAGTATTTTCAGGGTACGAATAAGATCTTATAGTTTTACCTTAAGGGGACGGGGAGCTTTGAGGTGTAGAATAAGTGTAGAACTAAATAAACAAACATAAACAAGACGATGCATATCTCTTATCACCCACCACGCTACCATGTTAAATTATTAAGAAAATATTACGACATTGGTGATATTCTGGTAAGTTATAATTCTACGACTTCAAGACTATGATAGTATTAGGAAAAATTCTAATACGTCACTCTAAACATCCTGTTGCTTCAGGACACTTGTGCAAGAATTTCGGTGCTATAGCATCAAAATTCTTGCACAAGTGTCCTTAAGTCACAGGATGTTAAAAGCATTAATTCTTCCCATAGCTAAAATACTTCCCCTTCGATTTGATATTCATTCCCTGGGAGCCATGTGCCTCTCGTCTAACAATTACTCTATATCAGGAAAAAGAACAGCAGCACCAGAGTTCTTGCACAAGTGTCCTGAAGTCATTGGGTCTTCTGAACCCCAGTTCAAGACTAATATTCCTCGCCTCAGATTGAAAATTCTTCCGCAAAGAGCCGTGAATCTCCCGTTTGATAAAAATAAAATAAATATATAGGCAATATAAATGAAACTCTATGTTCACCAGAGTCCTTGTGCAAGGAGTTTTTATTTAGAGGCTGTCTCCAGTGGGCTAAATTTCACCCCCTGAGATTTGAAATTCCTTCCCTTGGAGCAGAGTGCCTCTTGTTTGAGAGTCATCCTCTCATGCAAAGGAAAACACTGCCACTTTGCATGACTCTGTATGCACCAGAGTCCTTGCGCCATAAGTCTTTAGTTACAGGATATTCTCCCAGCTAAAATGTTCCCCCAGAGATAAGATATTCATTCCTTAGGAGCAAAGTGCCTCGAGCTTGAGAATCATCCTCTCATGCAAAAGAGTACACTGGCACTATACCTGACACTTCGTGTTCATCAGGGTTCTTATACAAGAGGTCTTTAGTTAAAGGGCGTTCCCATGGCAAAAATTAACTTCCTGAGATTTGAATTTTCTTCCCTTGGTAGCCGTGTGTTTCATGTTTGAGAATCACTCTATTATACAAAAGAAATCATTGACCCCATATATGTGTACTCCAGTTCATGTACAAGTGGCCTGAAGTCACAGGATGTTTTTCAAACACTTTTGATTAATATATATATAGACTCCATATTATGAAAGAGGTTATTAATAACATAGTCAAGTGGATAAGTGCTTTAGGCCATCGTAAATCCGGGGGACCTCTACCATTAAAACTGACAGATAAATAGATAGAGATATAGCTAGATAGACAGATATATATATAGATAGATAAATAGATAGATAGACAGATAGATAGTTAGATAAATAGATAGATACAGACAAAGGCAGACAGAGAGACAGAGGATACACAATTTGATCTGCATGGTTAGTGAGGTAACAGTTATATCAAGAGACTGGGCTTTGTTAAGGACAAAATTACAATTTCCGTACATCTTATGTACATTCTACAAGTACTACTACGACAACTACTACTGCTCTAATAATAATAATGATAATAATAATAATAATAATAATAATAATAATAATAATAATAATAATAATAATAATAATAATGATAATAATAATGATAACAATAATAATAATAATGATAATAATAATAATAAAAATAATAAAAATGATAATAGTAATAGTAATAATAATTATGATAATAATGATAATAATAATAGTAATAATAATAATAATAATAATAATAATAATAACAATAATAATAATAATAATAATAATAATAATAATAATAATAATAATTATTATTATTATTATTATTATTATTATTATTATTATTATTATTATTATTATTATTATTATTATTATTGTTATTATTATAATTATTATTATTATTATTATTATTATTATTATTATTATTTTTATTATTATTATTATTATTATTATTATTATTATTATTATTATTATTATTATTATTATTATTATTATTATTATTATTAATATTATTATTATTATTATTATTATTATTATTATTATTATTATTATTATTATTATTCAAGCATTTTAATAAGGATTAACAATTGAAAACAATAAACGGCCCAGAGTCTTAATATTTTAAACCTGAACTCAGAGCTGCTGTCAATAAGCCACAATTAACAGTTAAAAGTAAGTAAATGGTGACTATGAACAGGTAACATATAAACTCATTGAGAAGCGAGTCCTCTTAGATAAGATCTGTAAGATTCATTGAAATCTTTGCGCAAAAGACGCGAGTTTCTCTACGAGCTGTTCAGAGTCGCGAGTGAGAGTACTACTTTGAACTGTCGGCCGTGGCTCAGTGGTAGAAGCACTGACTTCGGCATTAATGGTCTAAAAACTCTCAGAGTAAATCCCGTATGGGGTAATGTGTTCATAGTTTTTCTAATTAGTGTTGCAACTTGTCTAGATGATTGAATATATATATATATATATATATATATATATATATATATATATATATATATATATATATATATATATATATATATATATATATATATATATATATATATATATATATATATATATATATATATATATATATATATATATATCTATATATATATATATATATATATATATATATATATATATATATATATATATATATATATATATATATATATATATATATATATATATATATATATATATATATATATATATATATATATATATATATATATATATATATATATATATATATATATATATATATTTCCAATAAACGCGAGACAGTAGATTTGAAGGAATTAAAAAGAAACAAATAGAAGTAGCCTAAACAACAACAATCACAACTCTCCTCGTGTGCAAGGGATGAGCGCGCTCTCGCCCGCGTATGCGTGATTACCTAATTGTGATTACCTAATTGTGTTTACGGGAAAGAGCCCAAAGCTCGTATCTTCCCGTCTCCTGATCGGTTCCATTTTAGACTTAGTGATACTTATCATACCTGTCCTTAAAACTATGGAATGAGATAGCATTAACTACCTCCTCGCTTAGCCAATTCCAATTATCAACTACTCTTACACTGAAAAAGTATTTCCTTACATCCTGCAAAGAAGTTTTCTTACGAAGCTTCAAACTATGACCTCTAGTTCTAGAGCCAGCCATATCAAAGTATCGATCCCTATCCACTCTATCATAACCATGAAGGAATTTCAAGACTGTCACCATATCCCCCTCACTCTTCTAGCTTCGAGTGATGGTAAGTCTAATTCCCTCACCCTCTCATCATAACTGAGATTGCGTATTTCTGGCACCAGTTTCGTGGCATGTCTTTGAACTTTTTCAAGCTTAGCTATGTGCTTTTTCAAGTGCGGATTCCAAAAGGGGGCTGCATATTCGAGTTTTGGCCTCACATAGGTTACATAAATATTTCAGAACATTTCCTTGTCCATGTGCCTGAAGGCTACCCTTACATTTGATAAGAATGCATATGCTGCTCTTACTATGCCATTTATATGTATTTCTGGAGACAAATCTGCCAGTATGTTTACTCCTAGATCTCTCTCATTTTCTGTCTCTTGAAGTTGTACTCCAGCCACCGAGTAGTCAAGCTTGGGCCTTCTTGCACTTGTACCCATTCTCATTACCTTACATTTTGAAGTATTGAATTTCATTAGCCACTTTTCTGACCACTCATGCAGATTATTTAGATCCTCCTGAAGTTCTCGACCATTGTTCTCGTTTTTTACTTTCTTCACAATCTTTGCATCATCTGCAAACATATTCATGAATGAATTTATAGACTCTGGTAGGTCATTTACATATACAAGGAACAAAAGTGTCCCTAAAACTGAACCCTGTGGAACTCCACTACTAACTCTTCTCCATTCAGACACTGAGTGTCTTACTCTAACCCTCTGTTCCCTTCCTTCTAAGTAAGTTTTTATCCATTCCAAAACATTTCCACCTATTCTAGCCATTGATTGCAGCTTCCTAATAAGTCTCCCATGTGGAACAGTGTCAAACGCTTTCTGGAAGTCTAGGAATATGCAATCTGCCCAGCCCTCTCTTTCCTGTAAGATTTGGCTTACCTCATCATAAAATTCTAATAAGTTTGTTACTGTTGATCTACCTTCTCTGAAGCCATGTTGCCTCACTGACAAAAAGTTGAAGGATTCCAAGTGAAGAGAGATATGTTTCCTTAGTAGTTTCTCCATAACTGCAAACTATGCTGGTCAAGGAAACTGGTCTATAGTTCAGAGCCGTATCCCTCCTTCCCTTTTTGAAGATAGGTATCACATTTGCTTGTTTCCAGCATCTTGGAATCTCCCCTGACTCCAGTGACTTTTTAAATATGATACTTAGTGCCACTGATATTGAGTTTGCACATTTTTTAAGCACATGAGGGGATATGTCATCGGGACCTGTAGCTTTATGAACATCTAAATCCATCAGCACTTTGCATACCTCTGTGGCTGTAAGGTTGATGTTCTCTAATACCGGCCCTTGAGCTTCTATCACTGCAATCTGAGGGGGTGGGGTATTTTCTACTGTAAATACTGACTGAAACTCCTTGTTCAATTCTTTGCAGATTTCTTCATCCGTCTCAGTGATGCTTCCATCCGCTCTCTTTAGCCTAAAAACCTGTTCTTTTACCTTCAGTTTTCCTCTGATAAAGCTGTGGAAAAGCTTGGGATTTTCTTTAGCCTTCCTGGTGATGTCCCTCTCCTTTTACTTAGGTAGTCATTTCTTGCTCTTTTGTAGGTTTGTCAGGCATTTATGTTTTTTCTCCTCCTATATCTTTTCCAGCATTTGTCTCTCCACTCCTTAGCTCTTTTACACCCATTATCGAACCATTTCTCTCTGGCATGAATTACACCTACTTTGGTGACAGGTATGCAGCAATCTACTATCTTCCCATATTTCTCACAAAAGATGTCATACATTTCTTGTACAGATTCGTTGTAAAATAAGGTTCTCCAGTCAAGAACTGCAAAAAGCTCATTCATTTTGATGTAATCTCCTTTCGGATAGTTTCTCCTCATGTCCTCAGTGCCTCTACTCTCAGGAAGAATATCTTCAATGATATACTCCATCAACAACACACAGTGGTCACTCTTTCCAATTGGTGGTACATACTCAATTTTTTCAATATCCAACACATTATCTGTGAACACTAGATCAAGTAGTGATGGCTCATCCCCACCCCTGGCCCTTGTTGGTTCCATTACATGTTGGTGTAGGAAATTCCCTTGTACGCAATCTAGGAATCTTGCCCCGAA
The DNA here is from genome assembly GCA_037179515.1 of Halocaridina rubra. Taxonomy (NCBI): domain Eukaryota; kingdom Metazoa; phylum Arthropoda; class Malacostraca; order Decapoda; family Atyidae; genus Halocaridina; species Halocaridina rubra. The sequence goes on from JAXCGZ010013725.1 coordinate 53,784, forward strand.
TGAGTCCTCACCACTGTGTGGGTCAAGATTTATCCAATCTATCTCTTTATGATTAAAGTCTCCCATAATCAAAATCCTACATTTTTTTTTCCCGTGCCATGGTAACAACTGAGTTTATGACTTCAATAGTACCTATATGACTTGCCTCATAAACTTCAAGCCTATTTTGGTTCCTTGGTGGGTTGTATACAACAGTTATTATAATGCTCTCTGACCCAGTATTTATGCGAGCAACAAGAAATTCCTTGAACTCACTTTCTACAACCAAGTTTATTTCTTCGACTTGAATCCTTTCACTTATGAGCAGTGCTACCCCTCCACCAGTCCTCTCAGATCTTTCAACCCTTAGTATTCTGAAGCCCTTAGGAAAAACTGTGACACTGTTTATGTCCTCACTCAACTTAGTCTCTGTAATTGCTACTATATCTGCCTTACTGTTGTGAATCCTATCTTTTAATTCTACTGCCTTACCAGCTAATCCATCAGCATTTGTGTATAACAATCTTAATGAGGTCCCATCCCCTGATCTTCTGTCATTATCTTCTTTATCTCCCCTTTGTCTGGAAGAACTCTGTAAAGAAAATTTTTCTTCTCTTCTTCATTTCTTTCATCATTTAACCTTCTTGCCTCTTGCAACAAGTTTTTGATCTTTCCCATCTCTTCCTGTGTTCTGTATCGTCTAATGAACACTTCTTTGAATTCTTGAAGGTCTATTAGACTTTTTTTTCTCAACAATATTTCCCTACATGTTTCCCCTCTCTCAAAGGTTACTTTTGTTGGTCTCGGCTTTCCTTCCCTCGAATATTTACCTAGTTGGTGTATGTTTACAATATCCTCAGGACCACATACTACTCCAAGCTTTCTTATCAGGTCTACAACCCTAGCTTTTTTTCTTCAAGTCTCCCCTGCCATGTTGGCTCCTGGGATTCGCTTATGCCTGAGATTACCACTGTCTTCTCCTTATCAAGTGCCTGTCTGATGAGTGGGTTTGCCCTTTCCATCACAACGTCTTTCATTTTTTCGATTACTGTCTCTTTATAGTCAACTATTTGTATGTTTTCCAGTGCCACCACCTTTACAGCCTCTTTTACTGCCACATTCCCCTTTAGTGCATCAGCAAAGGAAGTTTTCATGGCATCATTTTCCATATTCAGCTCCTGGAACTCTTTTCTGAACTGTTCAATGTTTTCCTTAATCTGGACATTCCAAGCAGCAAT
>JAXCGZ010013726.1:0-7500 GCA_037179515.1 Halocaridina rubra
ATGTCCCTTCTATCAACAGCCTTCAGGTTTTGCAAACTAGGTTTTCTGTCTCTACTTACCATTCCTTCAGTGCATTGAAAGACAAATGTGACAGTGGTAGTGAAGAAGAGGTAGATCCAGATAAAAGTGATAGTCAACAAGACAACCTGAATACACCATTTGCATAAATAATCAACTCAGTAACAGATTACAAAATAGTGATGAAACAACAGCGTCCTTCCCCACTACTCCTAACAACACAACAACAGGCACTAACCAGAACACGATTCTTCCCAGCACAAATAACCAACCTGGTGAAGGGTTGCAAAACAGTGAAAAGATATAGAGCCCCTCTCCACTACTCCTAACAACACAACAACTATCACTAACCAGGACAACCAAATTACATCTTCCAGCACAAATAACCAATCCAGCAATAGGCTGCAAAACTGTGATGAATACAGAAAAGACAAAATACAATCAGTCTCTAATCTAAACATTCCATCAAACTCCTCTCCCCCAAAGCCACAGTTACCCAATAATGTAAGTGCAAGGGTTACAGCTCAAATATATATTCGCATTCCTGGCAACCCCTTTGAGAGAGAGATATGTAATATATTGACAAATCAAGGCATTCCCTGTGAAGAAGTCTTGATTGAGGAGCATTCTTGCAAACCAAATTGGGTCTCCTTCGCAATAACGATATCAAAAGGATTTGAATACATGGCTTACAAACTGAATCAATGGCCTACAGGCACAATAGTACAGTCATTTTGCGGGGGCAAACAATGGACACAACCTAGGTTATCTACAAAATATCCCAAACTACAGTCATACCAGAATAAACAGCAAAGAGCATATGGAACGATCCTCTATCCACGGGACTATAGAAAGAGACACAATACAAACCTATCTTATCACTCTCCACGCACAAGAGACTTCTCCTGGAGAGATGGCTCTTACTACCCTAGACACTCACCTAGGCATACAAACTTTGGGAAGGCCCGATCATACCATGGCACATACTCAAATCAGCGTTACCCATCCAACGGCAGGTACAGACACCAGTATCCATGGGCTAACCCCAGAACACACTACAATGATGAATTCCCCGCAAAATCACACAGTCGAAACAAATCATGGACAAACCCAAGAAAAACTACAACTATGACTATGGAAACCACCCTGATGAAACATGGTAAGAATGTAACATTAGTATATGTAAACGCTCAGTCCATGCTCGCTCATTTTGAGGAAATAATAATGCTAACAAAAGACTACAACATATACATCCTCTGTGTAAGAGAAACTTGGCTTCCTCCTACAACTGATAATAAATATGTAAATATCCCAGAGTTTAGAATATTTCGCAATGACCATGGCCGAGGGGGTGGGGTCTGTCTTTATGTTAGAAATTATCCTAGTGCATCAGAAATAACCACAGCTCTAGGAAAAACTGAAGAACTCGAAGATTTATGGTTCACTGTGCAGTATCAGAAACTTCCATCTTTCATTGTAGGGTGTGTTTACCGTCACCCTAAAGCACCTTCCAGTTCATTCAGTCATCTGCTAGAAACATTCAGAAATATCTGTGTACGCCATAAACCTGTATACATATTTGGTGACGTTAATGATGACTTGCTCTCAGCAGATAACAAAATGATAGGGTGATCAACACTGTGAAGTTAACACAAATAGTGACAAAACCGACCCGCATAATCCCTAATTCTAGGACTGTAATTGATCTGATAATAACAAATAAAGTGGAAAGTTTGCCCTATTTGGATGTAGTTTCATGCCCAATTGCAGATCATGAGCTCAGCATTGCTATGCTAAACATAAACAAGCCCAAAAGGAAGCCTCTCTTCAAGACATTCCGGTGTCTAAGAAATTACTCTCCTGATATCTTTTGTGAAGCATTAATCAGCAATACAAATGTACTTAATAGTATTAAAAATACAGATAATGTCGATTTGCAGGTTGAGATTCCAAAAAAAGTCTTCTGTGAATGCTTAGATAGTTGTGCACCCATTGCAACAAGAAAAATAACCCGCCCCTCAGCCCCCTGTCTAACTAATGACATCAAAGATGCAATGCACCTCAGAAATCAAATACAAAAATAGCTAAAAATTAATAGATATGATATGACTCTCCGAGAACGTTATAAAGCAGAATAGAAACGAGTCAGATCTCTCTTCAATGTCAGTAAAAAGAGACTTTTACAAAAAACAATTTTATGACTCTAGACATGATACAGCGGCAACATGGAAAGTGATAAGAAGCATGATGCCAAATGAAAAGACTACCTCAGAAAGTTAAGAAAATATTACAGAGTTGAAAGAGAAAGCGGAAACCTTTAATAACTATTTTGCTAACGTTGGCAAAGCTACATATGATAAAACATAAGAAAACATCAACTCAGTGAATATGAGTAATTGCTTAAATGTCAATTCTTCCAGTGTAAGCACAAGAGAATACTTCAAGATAAATCCTATCGATTGTGGTACCCTAATTCTTACCATAAAGAGCCTAAGAAACTCTGGCTCTTATGGTCCAGATGGTATACCATTTCAATTCATCAAAGATGCTCTGCCCATGATTGTATCTTATATTCTAACTATTATGAACACTTCCATTGTTACTAAAAAGTTTCCTGACTCTTGGAAAAAATCACATGTAATGCCTCTGCATAAAGAGGGGGACAGAGAAGATATGACAAACTATCGTCCCATTTCCCTGCTACCCATTTTCTCTAAAATATTAGAAAAAATTGTTGCATGCCAACTTATGTCATATTTAGAGTCAAATAGACTATTAGCCATTAACCAACATGGTTTCAGACAGAAACTCTCGACGGAAACTGCACTACTCAAAGTTACAAATAGTATCTATAATAACATAGATATGAAAAAAATCTCTCTGCTTGTATTATTAGACTTATCAAAAGCCTTCGACAGTGTAAACCATGAAATTCTTATAAGTAAATGAAGGATGTAAAGGATATAAGTGATATAAATGAAGGATATAAGTGAATGAAGGATGTAAAGTGTTGGGTGCATTGAAAGGAGTGATGAAGAATAGAGGTTTGGAAATGAATGTTAAGAAAGTTTTGTATGAGAAAGTGGTTGTGCCAACTGTGATGTATGGATCAGAGTTATGGGGTATGAAAGTAAGTGAGAGACGGAAACTAAATGTGTTTGAGATGAAATGCCTGAGGAGTATGATTGGTGTATCTCGATTGTATAGGGTTAGGAATGAAATGGTGAGAGCAAGAACGGGTGTGAGGAGAGAAATTGCAGCCAGAGTAGATATGAATGTTCTGAGATGGTTTGGCCATGTGGAAAGGATGGATGATGAAAGGCTGCTAAAAAAGGTGATGAATGCGAGAGTTGATGGGAGAAATGCTAGAGGGAGGCCTAGGTTTGGATGGATGGATGGAGTAAGGAGAACCCTGAATGATAGGAGGATGGATATGAGGGAAGCAAGCGAGCGTGCTAGGAATAGGAATGAGTGGCGAGCGATTGTGACGCAGCTCTGATGGGCATCTGCTGTTACCACGGGGCTGCATCTTACATGAGATAGCCCTGTGGTAGGAGCAGTAGGAGGAGTTGGCAATTGTGAAGTGACACAGGTTGTGGAAGAGCCGGGAGGATGGGCTGTGGCACTCCAGCAGTGCCATCTGAACGGTCGCTAGCTCCCTCGTCATTGCCCATAGAGCAAAGTAATCCCCTATTTGTTTTCCTTTCTTGATGTCGGCTACCCCCCAATTAAAGGGGGAAACAGCCAAGGTAGATAGAATAGAATAAATGTACTAACCTAAATATTGATCCGAGCTGGTTTAGAGAGTATCTGTCTAATCGCAAACAGTCTATACGTCTTAACAACATTATCGCTATGCCAAAAAATGTATAATTTGGTGTTCCACAGGGATCAGTACTTGGTCCTATCCTCTTCTCCATTTATGTAAATGATCTATCTTCTTTCATTTCTGACTGTCTAGTTGTACAATATGCAGATGACATTCAACTATTCCTTAGTGATGATGTTAATAATCTCCCACTAGCAAAACAGTCAAAAACCTAGGAATTCACTTTGATAACTACATGCTGTTTGACTCCCACACAGATAAAGTATGCAAAAAGGTTACAGGAACACTAATGTACTTATCACGTATAAAAGATAATTTTGAAACTACCACTCAAATAACTGTTGTTGAATCTCTAGCCCTAAGTCACATTAATTACTGCACAACTGTTTGGGGAGCTACCACTAAGACTCAGATAAACAGAATACAGCTTATTAATTTTGCAGCTCGACTTACCCTGTAAGGAATAAGAAAATATGACCACATCACACCAGCTCTCAGTAAATTTGGGTGGCTGCGGGCAGAAAATAAGGTCGCTTATGCTATTTATGTTTTTGTACACAAGGTTTTGAACCATCATTATCCTAGCTGGCTATTTGATTTAAAAACAGTCAGGGATATAAGGGGAACCAACAATAGACAGAGCAGTGAGCTCTTTATTCAGAGAACAAACACAGATGCAGGTTCAAAGATGAACACTATTAAAGGACCAAGACTCAGAAACAATATTCCAGAGCATCTTAAAAATGCATCCTCCTTCACAACTTTCAAAGGCAAACTATATAGTTTTCTTTTGGACAAATAGTTGCTGCTCACACATAAGCTTAACTTAATGATTTAATGCAATTTCCCTTAACACTAACCTCTCTATATGTAAACTGATATCGACTTCTCTGTTGTCTAAGTTAAGAACTAATTATTCTTATTGTAAGGAAAACAAATATGGTGATGATTCTGATAATAACGATACTGTATCGAGTGCTATTACTGCTACTTTATTATTAACATTATTGTTAACATTTTTATTACAGCATTATTATTTTCTAGGAAAGCTACAATTAATTTAACTGTATGTATTACCCTCTTACTAATTAGTTCAATTACATGTCTACTTATAAGTTACTTTTACTTTTAGAAGAATAACCATAGTACAAAAATGGAAATAAATATTTGATTGCTTACTGCGGCAATGTACAAGGGTAGTAACCTGAGTTTGGGCTTTTATCAAATATTCTTTTGAAATAGTCTGGGACTCATTAGCCTCCGAAGTCAGATCTTTACCTTGAAGACAAGTTATAACACAAGCAGGGAATAATTCAAATTGTTTCTTCTCAAGTTAACGAGTTGGAGAATCTTCTAAAGGAGCTTCATGAACTAAAACATTTGGAACTATAGCATCACCCGCAAGATCATTCCCAAGTCGAAAAGTGACGTCTTTTGCGGGTAAGACATTGGCAGGACCAATTCCTACCATACCCATACAAATATCACGCTTTAAATACACTTTAGTTATATTCACATCTGGCACTCTTGAGTTTATTCCACGCAGTAACACTTGATTCCCTTGAGTGTAAGACTTTATCTCTCAGTATAGTCACTGAAATATATTGTTGCTTCATCAGCCAAAGCTACTTCATCCTGTGACTTGAAGGCAGCAAAACTGTCATGAGGATTTATAACCTAAACAACCTGAGACACTGGCTTCAGTGTTTTGTCTTGTTTCACAAATGGTTTAGTAAACACTGAAGTGGGAGGCCTATATATATTGTGACTGTTTGCAGTTTGGAACCTTACAAATTTAGTAGAATGTCCCTCTTTCTCACAAAAGTTACAAAAGAAGGGTTTATGGGACGGTGCAACAAAAAGAGTCACAAAGGTACCACCTGAGGAGGAATTTACACGAGTAGCTGGTTTAGTCTCTGTGCAGATTACACTCTTATGGATGAGGGAATACTCATCAGCCAAAATAGATGCTGTCATGAGATCCGTTTCTTTATGGTCATTTTTTTTTCTTTTTTTATGGATGTGACACCAGGACAGGCAAAAACTGCCCTAAATAATAAATGCCCGGGCACAAGAAAACACCAAGACAAAGGAAACAAAAAACGTTAAGGACAAGGCAGAGATGAGGTAATATCACAGAAAGAAAAATGACAGACAGAAAAAACAGTCAAAGTACAGAAGACCCAGAGATATGGAGGACTAGGCCCTGAGATGAGGATAGATCCACTTTTTGATTGATGATTGGTCATAAGCATTAGGAAAAACAGAAGGAGGAAGAGAGTTCCAGAGTCTGGAGATAGATGGGAAGAAGCAGTCCATGCACCAACCAATCCACGAGCTACAATTCTCCACACAGTACCTGTGAGATGAGACCGCTTGGCGATTATTACATGTCCTCGGCAGGGTTGTGAAGAAATGGCAGAGGAAAAGTGAAGGGTAGAATCATCAGCAAAGGCATGAAGAAGAGAGGAAGATGGGGATTGTAGAAGATCATTGATGAAGAGAAGGAAGAGAGTAGGTGAAAGAAAAGAGCCCTGTGGAACACGACTGGTAACAGAGAAAGGGCTAGATGTTGTGCTATCAACAACTACAGATATAGAACGGTCAGTAAGAAAACTGGAAATCAGAGAACAGAAAGAAGGGGTAAAGCCATAGGCAGGGAGTTTGGCCGACAGAGCCTTGTGCCAGTCTCTGTCAAAAGCCTTAGAGATATCAAGGGCGATGACAAAGGATTCCCAACAGTTCCCCAGACAAGGTGACCATACATTAGTTTACCTAGGAGATAAGTGAGTTGGAATCAAGCATTTCAGGAAGTGAGCACTGAGCAAAGTTTTTAAAACTTTAGCAATAGAGGAGGTTAGGGCAATAGTTCGGTAGTTTGAAGGAATAGAGCGGTCGCCCTTCATAGGAACAGGTTGAACTAGAGCATGCTTCCAAGATGAAGGATAGATACTGGTTGACAGAATGTGGTGAAAAAGATGGCAAAGCATGGAGCCAGTTCATCTGCAAACTCCTTAAGGAACCTTGCAGGGATACCATCAGGACCAGATGCCTTGTTCGTCTTTAGAGAGTGATGAACCTTATGAACTTTGCGTGAAGAAAGGATAAGGGAGGGCATAGCGTTAGTGAGGGGTAACGATTGAGGAACAGGTGTGCTAGAATCATTTATAGAAGAGTTGGCGGATAAATTATTATTATTATTATCATTATTATTATTATTATTATTATTATTATTATTATTATTGTTGTTATTGTTGTTGTTGTTACTGTTTCATTTTTTTCTTCTTCTCTTCTTCTCCTCCTTTTCCTCGTGATGTTGTGTGTATTTTTTTACAATGACTGTGTTTTTGGTCTATCCTTGTGTTTATATGTGTATATGTTTGTTTATGCCTTGTTTGTATATCTTTTTATTCATGCGATGCTTGAGAGCACTTATTATTTTTATTGCAATTTAAACCATAGAAAATTATATTACTACTTTGTATCTCTCTACTTCCACCATGACTTTGACATAATAATCTTAGAGAGAGAGAGAGATAGATAGATAGATATATAGATAGATAGATAGATAGAGAGAGAGAGAGAGAGAGAGAGAGAGAGAGAGAGAGAGAGAGAGAGAGAGAGAGAGAGAGAGAGAGAGAGAGAGAGAGAGA
>JAXCGZ010013726.1:15000-17500 GCA_037179515.1 Halocaridina rubra
GATTACTAAGTCAAGGCACTACCACTACACCACAGAAGGTTAAAAGGAAGCCAACCTTATAGCTTATATCTGCTATACTTAGAAATGAACGCATTCTAACTGAATGCCACTATGTTCATATTACAGATTCCCCAACCTCACTCGTAGCTTCATTATAGCATTTAATTCAAGTCCCAATCTCATTCGGGCCATGAAATAACCAAGTAAGCACATTACATATGTGAAAACATGAATAATTTTTTACCCTGACCGGGACTCGAACCTAGGACTTATGATTACTAAGTCAAGGCGCTACCACTACACCACAGAAGGTTAAAAACTTGCTTGGTTATTTCATGGCCCGAATGAGATTGGGACTTGAATTAAATGCTATAATGAAGCACGAGTGAGGTTGGGGAATCTGTAATATGAACATAGTGGCATTCAGTTAGAATGCGTTCCTTCCTAAGTATAGCAGATATAAGCTATAAGGTTGGATTCCTCTTAACCTTCTGTGGTGTAGTGGTAGCGCCTTGACTTAGTAATCATAAGTCCTAGGTTCGAGTCCCGGTCGGGGTAAAATATTATTCATATATATATATATATATATATATAATATATATATATATATATATATATATATATATATATATATATATATATATATATATATATATATATATATATATATATATTATATATATATATATATATATATATATATATATATATATATATATATATATATTTTAATATATAATATATATATATATATATATATATATATATATATATATATATATATATATATATATATATATATATATATATATATATATATATATATATATATATATATGAATAATTTTTTACCCCGACCGGGACTCGATCCTAGGACTTATGATTACTAAGTCAAGGCGCTACCACTACACCACAGAAGGTTAAAAGGAAGCCAACCTTATAGCTTATATCTGCTATACTTAGGAATGAACGCATTCTAACTGAATGCCACTATGTTCATATTACAGATTCCCCAACCTCACTCGTGGCTTCATTATAGCATTTAATTCAAATCCCAATCTCATTCGGGCCATGAAATAACCAAGCAAGCACATTACATATGTGAAAACATAAATAATTTTTTACCCCGACCGGGACTCGAACCTAGGACTTATGATCACTAAGTCAAGGCGCTACCACTACACCACAGAAGGTTAAAAGGAATCCAACCTTATAGCTTATATCTGCTATACTTAGGAATGAACGCATTCTAACTGAATGCAACTGTTCATATTACAGATTCCCCAACCTCACTCGTGGCTTCATTATAGCATTTAATTCAATTCCCAATCTCATTCGGGCCATGAAATAACCAGGCAAGCACATTACATATATGAAAACATGAATAATTTTTTACCCCGACCGGGACTCGAACCTAGGACTTATGATTACTAAGTCAAGGCGCTACCACTACACCACAGAAGGTTAAAAGGAAGCCAACCTTATAGCTTATATCTGCTATACTTAGGAATGAACGCATTCTAACTGAATGCCACTATGTTCATATTACACATTCCCCTACCTCACTCGTGGCTTCATTATAGCATTTAATTCAAGTCCCAATCTCATTCGGGCCATGAAATAACCAAGCAAGCACATTACATATGTGAAAACATGAATAAATTTTTACCCCGACAGGGACTCAAACCTAGGACTTATGATTACTAAGTCAAGGCGCTACCACTACACCACAGAAGGTTAAAAGGAAGCCAACCTTATAGCTTATATCTGCTATACTTAGAAATGAACGCATTCTAACTGAATGCCACTATGTTCATATTACAGATTCCCCAACCTCACTCGTAGCTTCATTATAGCATTTAATTCAAGTCCCAATCTCATTCGGGCCATGAAATAACCAAGTAAGCACATTACATATGTGAAAACATGAATAATTTTTTACCCGACCGGGACTCGAACCTAGGACTTATGATTACTAAGTCAAGGCGCTACCACTACACCACAGAAGGTTAAAAACTTGCTTGGTTATTTCATGGCCCGAATGAGATTGGGACTTGAATTAAATGCTATAATGAAGCACGAGTGAGGTTGGGGAATCTGTAATATGAACATAGTGGCATTCAGTTAGAATGCGTTCCTTCCTAAGTATAGCAGATATAAGCTATAAGGTTGGATTCCTCTTAACCTTCTGTGGTGTAGTGGTAGCGCCTTGACTTAGTAATCATAAGTCCTAGGTTCGAGTCCCGGTCGGGGTAAAAAATTATTCATATATATATATATATATATATATATATATATATATATATATATATATATATATATATATATATATATATATATATATATATATATATATATATATATATATATATATATATATATATATATATATATATATATATATATATATATATATATATATATATATATATATATATATATATATATATATATATATATATATATATATATATATATATATATATATATATATATATAT
>JAXCGZ010013726.1:25000-45000 GCA_037179515.1 Halocaridina rubra
ATATGTAAGTATGTGGTTGAATGGAAGAAAGTGTCATCAAGGAATATGTTGGCAATCTTGAGACTGGGATGTGAGGATTGGGTTTTTGAGAAGTAGAGAGAAAAGAGTAGAGTTTGGGTATACTTTGAACGAGTGTGTGAAGCACTTGGGAATGACTATGAATGTGGTGATGATGGGAAAATTGAATGCTAAAGTAGGAAATGAGTAAGTGGATGGTGTAATTGGGAAGTATGGTGTGCATGGCGCAAATGGGTCAGAAATGTAATAGTATACATAAGCCAGAGTAAATGTTGTTAGAGTAATCGATAGGGCTTCATTGGACTATGTAGTGGTGGACAAGATAATCAATGGCAGAGAATTGGTTGTGAATATATTGAGAAAGATAGTGGTAGAATATTTGATCATTACTATGTGGAAAGTAGAGTGAAATTGGAAAAGAGTTGGAGAAGATGGAGATAGAAGGAAGGAAGCAATGTGCTGAAGGTGAGCGAAGTGAATGAGCAAGAGAGTGAATGACAGCATCAGGCAAGTCTTAGTAAGGTGCAGCATGTAGTGAAGGAAGATGTAGAGGAGGGAGTGGAAAAAGGATGGAAGTGTTTTAAGGAGGCATTTCTGAATGTGCTGAGGTAGTGTGTGGGATGAGACAAATGGGTAGAAATAGCAGAAGAGAAGCATGCATTTGATGTATGATTTCAAAGAAGAAATGCAGAGGCATATGCATTGTATTGGGCAAAGAGGGAGTAGCCAGAGTTCGGGGTGAGAGAGGCAAAGATTAGAGTGCATAATAGTGAATTGGATGGTAAGGATGTCAAATGTATTTTGGGAATGGAAGGGGCACAATTGATTGGAGGGCTGCATGTGTAGTACCACTATATAAAGGAAATATAGTACTTTTAGCAGAAATAGTTTCTTTAATGTAATCGTAAGATTTATGGAAGCGTGTTGATTGAGAAAAATAATAAAGAAGTAGAGAGAATGATCGGGAAAGAATAGTGTGTGTTTAGGAGAGAAAGAGGGTGTGTTGATCAAGTGATTATGGTAAGACAGGTATAAGAGAGATTCCTAAAGAAAATGAATGTTGTTTGGGCTTTCATGAACTTAAGCAAGCTGATGACAGTATTGATAGAGAGGGTTTGTGGAGTGAATTGTGATTGGATGAAATTAGAGTAAGTTTATTGAATACAGTCAGAGCATTCTATGAATAGCAGTGTGTGTGTGTGTATGTTTGTAGTTTGATATGAATGTGGCGTTATGTCAAGGTTGTGTTATTTCGGCATGGTTGTTCAATGCATATATGGACACACTGGTAAGAGAAATCAATGAAATAGTGCTAGGCAGATGCTGGGAATTAGCTGGTGTGAATGGAAGGTTGTAGTAAATGAATCAGCTGTTATATACAGATGATGTAGCACTGGTGGCTGCTTCTGAGGAGGAATAGAAGCAGTTGGTGACTGAATTTAAAGCATGTGTGATATCAAGAAGTTGCAGGTAAATGTTAGAAAAGGAAAGAAATGAGAAGTATAAGGAATGTTAATGTTGGCAGATTGCATATGGAAGTGATTGGAGAGATACTTTAGGAAACTGTGAGTTTTAAGTATCTTGGGGTGAATATGGTAGTGAATGGATGGGTAGCTGTGGAGGTAAATCACAGATTGAGAGAAGCATGTAAATGTTTAGGTGGCATGAAAAGTCTAATGAGAAATAGGTATTTATGCAAAGAAGGAGATATGAAAGAGTGATTGTGCTTATGGTTTTGTCTGGCGGAAAGACTTGGAATGCAAGAGAGGATGAAAAGAAATTAGTTGAATTTATTGGAGATGACGTGTTCGAGAAGTATGATAGGTGTGTTTAGAATAGAGTGAGTGAGCTATGCTTACTCCATTGTAGAATGTTGCACAATTTTCTATTTCATGAGATCTGGAAAAAAAAAGGTAATTTTCTCTATATCAAACTCCTAGCATTTTCGTGTAGATAATGCTGCACCATTGGCCCCATACTTCTTATTGATTTTATAGCAAAGAATTAAAATTCAGGTATCATTTTCCGAAGTGGCAGAGTGGTAACGCTGGCGACTTTGATTCATCAGGTCATGGGTTCGAGGCCCACCACGGTCTAAGATAAGAAAGGGCATTCACTCAAGGTTACGTTCGCACTTGCTAAACCAAAGTCCTTCGCAATAAGGCAAAGTCCCTAGCCCCTAATAGAATAGAGACTTAGTGACGTAAAACGATCATATTTCCTAACTTCGTTAGCTCGCTCTTCTTCTTCTTCTTCTTCTTCTTCTTCTTCTTCTTCTTCTTCTTCTTCTTCTTCTTCTTCTTCTTCTTCTTAAGTGCTTTACTTAACTGAATACCTCTGCAGCTTTTGACAGGGACAATATGGCCCAATATTGATTCTATTCATGCCGTGTTTTCCCTTTCCATTTGCCCCCCTTGGAAAGGGAATGGGAGGAAAAGAGGGGAGTGATTGGAAAAGGGGGAGAGAAGGGTTCCAACACATACTTCAGCTAAGGGACGAAATGGACCACAGGAAAGAAAACGAAAAGAAAATAAATAGTTGTGATATGATAACTAAGAGACAAATGTCTAATTGACAGTGACATAGTGTGCAAAACGTCTGTCTCTGATTAGTTTATATACTATTTTCAGGGACATTTCTTTACACCGTCTTGTCACTATTTCCTTGTTTTATTAATACATTTCATTTATTACCAACTTTTTGCCTGTAATGAAAACTGATCAGTCAGTAAGTTGCTTTATTTTGCTGATCGGGAGTTTCCTTCTCTTATCTTGCTTCTCTTTCCAAATTCACTTACTGTATCATCTTCAGCTCTTCTTTCCAAGTGAGGTTTTATTATTATTATTCTTTTAATTTTCTTCATCCCAAGCAATCTTCAGTCTTCCTTTCCTTTCTCATCGTGCACCCAATATCTTTATCTTTCCACCCCACCCCCCTCCTACTCCCAAAAACAAATATCTCTCCCATAACTTTGAAATCTTTGTTAAGCCGTTCATGTATTGTTACATATATACATTAGCCGTAATTATATTCGTAAGGGGGTGGTCGTGTCAAAGCACACACCTGTACACTGGAAGATAATTCATCCCAAGCACCCATCTTATTATCTTTCATTATTCCTAGGATAAAAGCTCTTCCTCGTAGTCATGTGATCCTATGACTGCTTCTCAAATGAAAACTTTTCTGCTTTCTTTCTTCTTCTTCTTCTTCTTCTTCTTCTTCTTCTTCTTCTTCTTCTTCTTCTTCTTCTTCTTCTTCTTCTTCTTCTTCTTCTTCTTCTTCTTCTTCTTCTTCTTCTTCTTCTTTCTTCTTCTTCTTCTTCTTCTTCTTCTTCTTCTTCTCTCTTCTTCTTCTGCCAAGCTTTACAGACATTCGGATTTCAAATTTAATTTCTAATATGTTGTTGTAATATCATATAATACTTGAGATAAGCTAATTGACAGGTATTGCTTGGTAAATGTCCTTCTCTCCTCAATGTGTATCTTTCCCTCTAAGTTTTCTAAATACCAGCTAGATTTCACTATTATTATTATAATTATTATCATTATTATTATTATTATTATTATTATTATTATTATTATTATTATTATTATTATTATTATTATTATTATTATTATTATTATTATAATTATTATTATTATTATTATTATTATTATTATTACATTATTATTATTATTATTATTATTATTATTATTATTATTATTATTATTATTATTATTATTATTATTATTATTATTATTATTATCATTATTATTATTCCTGGTTTTCCTTTCCTCTTTTCTTATTCACCTTCTTTTCTTTTCCGTTCCTCTCCCCTTCGGA
Source organism: Halocaridina rubra (assembly GCA_037179515.1). Taxonomy (NCBI): domain Eukaryota; kingdom Metazoa; phylum Arthropoda; class Malacostraca; order Decapoda; family Atyidae; genus Halocaridina; species Halocaridina rubra. The sequence continues at coordinate 28,841 of JAXCGZ010013726.1, forward strand.
ATGGTCGTTTGCTTTCACTACTGGCAAATAGGAGAGAGAGAGAGAGGAGAGAGAGAGAGAGAGAGAGAGAGAGAGAGAGAGAGAGAGAGAGAGAGAGAGAGAGAGAGAGAGAGAGAGAGAGAGAAAGATCCCAATGCTTCCCCCTCAGGAGGTTCGAACTCTCTGTTTACTCCTTTTGTGGTACTTCATATGTATTTGACACCTGAGTGATTAACATAGAATAAAAAGTAATTCCTTTTTGGTGACAGGGAATAAAGAACGAAAATGGTTGAATACATGTAGAAATACATACATTTAAAAATACAAATATTCATAATTACCGGTATCATTGCAATGTATAGTTATTAATTTAATTCCTTTATGATATCGTATTTTATTCAACACCTGATTTATTTTTTCTTTTTTAATATTTTTCGGTTTTTCCTTGCATTAATTATAGAACTATAATGATATAGATTTTTTATATACATATTAAATTGTTATTACTAATATATATATATATATATATATATATATATATATATATATATATATATATATATATATATATATATATATATATATATATATATATATATATATATATATATATATATATATATATATATATATATATATATATATATATATATATATATATATATATATATATATATATATATATATACATATATATATATATATATATATATATATATATATATATATATATATATATATATATATATATATATATATATATATATATTATATATCATGTTATTTAAGCATTTATAGTTGTCATTACCTATGGTGTAAATTATAAAATGCTCAAAATATTTCTATATCACGAAGTTCCCCATTTTCTCCCCTTTCAGCTTGAGGGCATTTCCTTCTCCCCTCCTCCTGTGTAGCATTAACTACACTATCCGTCATGTTCATATAACTCTGTCTGGGCTACCATGATTGCCTTTTCTTTATGGCTCTTTCCATCCTGTTCATTCTCTTCTCCCCAGCCTCCGCAGCTTTTATTGTCTGTATTTTTTCGCCTCAGATTCAACTTCCCTTCCCCGTACTTTATAGTGGCATCTTCCGCTGGTTGTTCACCTTCCTTTTCCCCATATATCCACTTTGTCGTCTTCTGTTAGTTGTTTACTTTCCCACCCCCATAATCTAGTATGATATCCTCTGTTAGTTTTTTACCTTCCTTTCCCCATACGTACTCTTCGCCATCTCTCCCCCATACTCCATTGTGGCACCTTTCTCCTCCATAATCTACAATGGCATTTGCCAGTGGTTAGTCACCTTCCCTCTTTTATATTCTGCAGTGGCATATTTCTTACGGAGTTCACCTTCTCTCCCCCGGAATCCACAATGACATTATCCTCAGTTTGTTCACCTTCTCTCCCCCATACTCAGCAATGGCATATTCAGTTGCTTGTTTACCGTCCCTTCCCACAATCCACAGTGGAATCTTCCACTGTTTTTCACATTTCCTCCCTTATATCCGACAATGGCATCTTCCATGATTTTTATGTGCAGCCGAATTGTACCAAAGTGATAAAGTAATGTGAGTCATCTACCCCAAGAGTGTCATTACTGGGCCAACATTACTAACTTTAGTTAATTTGCTGTAACTATTGTATATAGTAGTATTTACTTCTAGATATTAATATCTATCAATGCATTTAGTAAAATGTGTAAATATTGATTTTTTTGCTTAATTCTATTGCTATCAAATCCGGAATAGCACTATGTTTAATTCAGTTTTGCTTTTGTCGTTGGAATCTTCAGGAATGCTGTTAGCAAATAAAGGATAACCTCGTTTCGTATTTCACATATTTCCCGTAGGATTAAACTCTCATTCCATCAGAATTCATCAAATCCAATTGACTCGTCATTTGTTGAAAAGGATTTAGAAATGCATACTCGCGCCCACACACATCTTCTTCTTCTTCTTCTTCTTCTTCTTCTTCTTCTTCTTCTTCTTCTTCTTCTTCTTCTTCTTCTTCTTCTTCTTCTTCTTCTTCTTCTTCTTCTTCTTCTTCTTCTTCTTCTTCTCTTCCCCTTCCCCTTCATCTTCCTCCTCCTCCTCCTTCTTTTCTTCTTCTTCTTGTAGTTGCTGTTAATGTTGCTATTGTTTATATTGTATTACTCTTTACATGGAAGTCAAATTAAATTTTTATAACTATGAGAAAGGAAACCTAGAATAGTACAATTGTAATTAAGATAGGTAAATATATATAGATGGGGAGGAAAAAGGGGTCCACGTGCACCTAGTGGATTTTTTGTTGGCACCTGTTTTATTCAATTCTTTGAAGTGTCTGTTTTAAGATTTTGACAGGTATCACGTTCAAATAATGTCCCAATGGGCTCGTTTTTGCCCTTTATTACAAATAATTAGTATTTGGACGCGAACCCTAGAAACATTAGAAAGTTGCATAACTTTTGAACTAAGCAGCTTGCAGGGACAAATGAACACATTTTTTCATGCAGTTTTGACCCCAAAAATCCATTGAAAAACTATTTTTAAGTTTTAAGCACATCTTGACTCGATATCAGGAGAAAAAAAGCGGATTAGTCAATCACATTTTACTTTTTTCTTTCAGATATGTGTTTGCTGGTAAAAATATGATCTAATCGATGTTGAAGTGATGTACAAAGATGTTTAGACTAGCAATTAGACTATTAAGGACCAAAATTAAATCATACAGTGACTAATCATGGGAAAAAGAAAACATTGCGACACTGCCGAAAACCCTTTAAAGAACTTACCATCGACATTATGTGTTATGGATGACCAATATCTCTCTCAGCATGGTAATTTTACAGACTTTAGTTCTTGCAAGGTGGATCCAGATGATAAGCTCTCATACATTCATGATATTCTTGATTTGAGACTCAGTGAACTAGTAACTTCACCCTACCATATGAATAACATTTGTGACCATATACCATTATGCCAGAAGGATTGTCTTTGGAAACAACTAGTTATCATCAAAACTGTTACAAAATTTTACAATGAACTTAGGTCGCTTTAAAAAATCGAAAGCTTCTGGTTCCGGTTAATCATTATCATCACATATAAAGGATTCCCTACGGCAGCACAAATCACAGTCAGAACGGTCTGATGGGACACGCTGTTCCTTCCTGTTTCCTAATCAGTGTATTTTTTGTGAAAAGGTAGAGATCAAGGTCAGGGGAAAGACTGAACGTCCTGTGAAGTTTCAGAGTTGGAAGCACAAAGTACCAGCCTAGAAAATCATTGCGCCCAGGGCACAAGAAATGAATAAGGAGGCTCTTTACTGTGAAGTACAGGGTACTGATTTGTATGCAGTGGAAGCGAGGTACCACCCATCATTCAGAAACACATTCAACAACGAGTACCAGAATCATGTGCGTGGGAAGGAGAGGTCAGAGAAGTCAGATACCATTGACAACCTTCAGGCCCAGAAGATAGCAGCACATCAGAGAGCCTATGAGAGCGTGAAGAATTATGAGCTTAGGCATGTGATTTAATGTAATGAGATCGTCCAACTGATATTCTTCCATAACTTGTATATTGAAAAGCTTGATAAATGTGGTTTTCCCAATCCAGACTGCCGCAATGAGAAATTGATAAACCACTTGCAAGGAGACAAAGACATCTCGCAAAAAATTGGTTTCTCCTAGGTACCGCTCCATGATTGTGTGGAGCTATACCTCATCTAGAGTTCAAGTATTACGTTAGCTGAAGCAATATCATGTGCCTACAAGCTTGGTACAACAAACCAGCTCCAAGATGCAGCCCTTACACTCCGTTCCTTCATTATAAAAGCATTCAAAGAATCAAAGGAACTGTCGTGGCCCCGAAGTGTGAAAGAGACTCGGAGGCTGGTCTACTCAATCACACAGGATGTATGTCGAGCTGCAACCAATGGCAAGTGGAAACTTCCAAAACACATCTTCCTCTGTGCCACTCTTTGGCACTTCTATCGAAGCAAACAGGTGGGTAATCAGCTAACATAATTTTTTTTTCCTTCTTGATTAAATTTGCACAGGTGCCAGCATTACTCTCACTCCTAAATCCAATATGCATCAGAGTGGATATTGTAGATATTTTCTTAGTCTGTTAATATTCTAGAACTCTACCTAACTATATGAGAATGCTAAACATAATGTACTGAGTAATAAGGTCATTGCAAAACTGATTTTGTTTAGATACTAAAAATATTGTATATTTAAATTTTTTATAATATAAATCACTCTCTTTGCAGTGCACAACCATCCTTGCCTGACTCGGTCACTCAGAAATCCACAACTTTAGTCTGGAGCTTGGATGGTCCCTGACAAAAACCGTCTCTTCTCCCTAGCATCTGGGGCTCCTATGAATCAAGAATTCAAGGCAGATGTACTACAGGCTGAGCCTGCAGGCAGGTCTGCCAAGGAGAAATTTATCCAGGAGCGCTATTTTTTCCAGAAGAAGGGGTTCTTTGATCTCCGCAAGAAGCTTAACCTAAAGACAATGGATCACAGCAACAAGAAGGTCAAGCTCACTTCTGCACAGGGCAAGGTGAGTTCTGACACTATTGATTACCCCCTCCACTATGAAAGGTTTTCTAAGCTAAATAAATTCCTGTAACCAGAATTCTCTAAGAGTTAGTGATCTTTTAGGCTGCGAGTGTCGTTGAATTATTGGTTAAAAGTTTGAGTACATGTGGTCTCTTATAGGCATAGAAAAACAATTGTTGGTCAAAACATACCTACAAATAGATCATGACAAATTGGTCGACCACATACTATAAGCTACATCGTAATTTGTTTGAAAACCTGATCTTCTAATAATAACATTTCACTAGCGTACTTCATCTCTTTCTTTTGCAGCTCTTCATGCACCAGGAGCAGAGCAACCTCGCCTTCCAGCTGCTTGTTAAGTCACAGATGCTTGATGAACCTACTGACCTTCAGGAACTCATACGTTACCCCCTTTCACCTGTCCCTCATGCACTAGGGTCCCCTGACGGTTTCTTTGCAAAGCCAGAAAAATCCACAACCCTTCACTATCTGCCCCAGGATGAAGATAAGGAGGTGACCTACCCCAAGGATGCACTCTTTATTCAGAATGGAAATGTACTCCTCCTCATGATGAACAACCTGCCACCAATATTTGGAGAAATATGCCTACAGCTCTTGAATCAAATGAGTTCGAAGCAACACTGACTTTTCTACAGACTGCTACAAGCCAGACTCTATCAAAGTCCAGGAGAGGCTCAGGCGTGGCTTTTCAGATCAATGCATAATCGATGGTCCTCATACCCACAAGCCACGTGACTTTAGGGCCTTCCTTGGCAATTAGATGACCAAGAATCAGCTTTGCAACTTACTTCCCAAGGCTTGGACTAGTGATCAACTGCAACATGGCTCAAGAAGTGCAAGAATGCAGTTCTATGCATTGAGGGGAAAGCCTATCACCTCACTTCAATGAATGACAAAGTAAGTTAGAAGGAAATGGTGCCGCTGAAGAGACTGCAGAAGAACCCTAAGTATCAAAATGCTTTTAGCAAACTTGGCACATCGTGGTTGGTGCCTGATGAGCTGCAGCAGGAGATGGAAGCATTCACCTGTCTCATGTATGGTTATTCTCAAATAAAGTCAGCTGATGCTGTGCGTGCCAAGATGCTGCAAAATATGGTGGGTGCTGACGAAGTCCTGAGCTTGAACACCTGCCTCCTCCCAAGGTCTGCCTCATCCCTCATGTACAGCGATCTAACTGCAGAGTTGCTTGCTACAAGAGAGCAGACCAGCCAATATATGAGAGGCCCAAGCCCTATGATCAGGGTATAGGCTGGGTGAAGATGGTGGACGAGGGGGTGTTAGAACCCATCTGGTCAGTTGAACCTACTCTCCCTCCTTCTCTCATGGAGATACTGGCACAGAGAGAGGAGTCAGAAAAGGAAAAGCTTTATAGAAGCAACAACTCAGAGACTGTGGTTGAGGAGGATGGAGATTATGAGTGTGACGATGAGGAAGAGATGGAAATCCAAGAGATAGACTTTGACTATCTCTTTTCTGATGGTGATGATGATGGTGTTCGTTAGTAGTATAGGGCAAAAATGACTTCCACAAGTGTTAGAACATGAATTTGGAATTTATGTTCTAACACTTCCCATGGGAAGTCAAAGAGAAAGTTACGCAAATTTTCATATTGGGTTCGCTCGAAGTGCCAAAGGCGGCGTTGAGTAGGAGGGATTGGTAGTGGGGGAGCAAAAATGGAAGAGACAGAGATCATGGAGTGGTCAGATTTACCAAGAGGGGAAAGCACAGTGTCGTATGACTTCCGTCATGCTGAAGCCAGTCCGTCATGCTGAAGCCAGAATCTGAAACTTGTAACAAATCTTGAGGGGTAACGGTTGGTCGAGGGCACAGATATTTTATTACATGCCCTCACTTTTATTGAGTTTTGGGTGCAGACCATGTTTCCCATGGGACCACCAAGATTTATGGCTAGGCACCTGGAACTAATGTGGGAGGCTTGTTTTCTGCGGTACGGCCAATGTTTGTAGAAAGTGTCAAGGAGATATATGACCGGAACCGTGAGACTTAGGATCTGGCATCGAGTACCTGGAGAGGGTAGGAAAGGCCAGGAAGTTAGCCATTTCCTAAACCACAAGAAACACAAACATGTGGCCCGTACGTAAGTACATGCCCTGGAGAGATGCCCAATAGCTCCTCCCCGGAAGTAGGCGGGACTCCACTTCGAACCTGGCGTTGATTTGCAGGACTAGATGTCACTTGATTTCATTGGCAGGATTGGATGTCAAGCCACGCCCTGCCCCTGGGGGTATTTCAAGAACCACCCAGGGCAGGCACAGTTAGTTAGAGTTAGAGACCGGGCCTTGCCAGCAGCAGAGTTAACACAGTACAGCTGAGTTAGCCTCCCCCTCTTGGGGGTAGGACTCAGGAATTAGTCGTAACAGGAACTGTAGTAATAGGAGCTCTGAGTACATAGATGTTAAAATAAGAATAAACGAATATAAATCCTTACGTATTTTCACCAACCACGCTACCATAATTATAATAATATAACGTAGGAGCAAAAACCCCTATGTCAGTGGTGGACAGCTCGGGATCAATCCACGCCGACACTTTACCGAAGAGAAAGAAGAAAAAAAAAAAATAGAAGTATAAAAAAATATATAGCATCTATGGAAGAAAAGTACAAGTGAAGAAACTTCAAGACGCTTACCAGCAGTGAGAGAGTGACACCGAGAAAGTCAGAGCTCCCCCTTCACTTACAGTATCATATTATGAGATCCAGCCACTCTCCCCCGCCTCCGTATTGGCATGGCCCCCACCCCGTGCCCTGGTTGTAAAGACGCCTCGAGTCAAAAATTCACTTTTATACCTCGACGGCGCAAATGTAAAAGACCGTGAATGTCCGTCCATAATTCCCGCGACCGACTTCCTGAAATACTTGGGTCTGCGGATGAGAAGTGACGAGTGGTCAAATAGAGAATATTATAAAACTTTGAAGGAACTATTCCTAAGATATATCTTAGTAAGCCGAAGTGTGACCGGAGCATTGAGTGAAAATGCCCATTACAAGAAGTATAAGTTGCCGGATCCGACCAAGAAGACGGCGATTCGTCGATTTTACTCGAAGAGAAGAAGGAGAACCCCCTCCTTCCTTGCCTTCTGCCATGAAGTTCTTCAGGACCACCTCCTTAAAATAGCTAAGTACTTGTGATCTGTATCCAGTGAGTAATGGGACAATTAGTAAAAGAAATTGAGGTCGGTGGACGCCGCCATTTTATCTTGTAGTTATGCTTTGACTCAGCCAACCCGCTTATAAGGGGTGTGGCGCTTAATAAGTTGATAAAAGTAGAATTTCTGTACCCATTACTAACATGGATAATTTGTACTAATAGCTATAAGCAGTAATAAACTCCATTTTTGTTATAATTTGAGTAATATAAAGAATTTGCGTTGGAAGTGTGTTCCATTTATTTGTATTAATGCCTAGATTGAATTTTAAGAACGCGAATGTATCGATTTTTAATTGAAAAATTTAATGCACGTGAAATCACTGTTACAGTATATTAATTTCTTAAGTGTAAGAATCATAGTGAGTAATATACTTGAATCTGCTTTTAAGGTTTTACTTAGAACACGTGTGATTTTCGAGAAAGGAATGTGGAAGTGACCATTCGATCTCCCAACCTCGTTATTATAAATCTGTAGTAATTGTACTGATCCTTGATATTTAATGTACGTGAAATCATTGTTATATTAATTTCTTAAAGCGTAAGAAATCGAGTGTTAAGATTGCGCCTGTTTTCAAGGTTCTTTTTTTTTTTTTTTTTTTTTTTCTCCGGGGGAGTAATGTTTTAGCAAAAGAAAGACATAAATGACAGATTGTTTTTAATGTTGTTATGATGAAGGGATTAACATTACGATACGTGTGTGGCATTTTATTTTTGAAGAATAAGAAATTTTGTGATATTGTTTAGAGATGAGTTTTTTTATTTCGCGCTATGCAGGCGAAAGTAAGGTTTTTCAGTGTCACCCTAATGTAGCTTCAAGGGAGTAGAATGTTTGTTTGTTCGTTAGAATGGGACCTAGGACTGGTGAGGCAGTCTGTGACCGTGCGGCCCAACCGAGGTTTCACCTTTACTCTCCTTTATCGGGGTAAGGGATGGGAAATTTTCCATAGACAGAGAGAAAGGGAATGCAAGTTTGAATGTGAGCGCATGTGAGCAAATGAGTATAATGAGTGTAATAGGGGTATAATGGGGGGGGTTGCTCTAGGGGGTGAAATCGCGGAAAGCACCGTTAGGAAGCACGATTGGGGAGTCTCTGCGAGGATCGTTCCCCTGCTCCGCCAGGCCCTTCTGCATGCCATATCAGAGTGTATTTATGGGAGGTGATGCGTTGTTGCAATATCTAGTGAGGGATATGTTTGAGAAAGTAATTCTCCACCTTCCCAGATATGGTTGAAATGCCAAGTTTGTTTTATTTTTGTTTTGTCCCCTACTCCGCCATTGAGATTATTATTCGATTTCCGAGAGATTCCAAGATAGATGTTACGTGATAAAGGACGTAAATCTATGAATGATTCTTTATTTTCTTTGCTAGCTGCAGTATATACATTATCTGTCTGAAGAGATATGTTAGATTGATAAAATAAAACTTTGCGAGTTTTAGCCATGATAATGTTTTATCAAAATTATTTCCGCTTGGTCATAAAGAAAGAGTGAGAGCTGACACGAAATGACAACAAGAATGTTACACAGCTGTATCCCGTATTTGAGAGAGCAGAAGTTTATCCAGAAGCCAAAAGAACAGGGGAGAAAACAGCGCCCACATGCGCACCCCCGTAAAAGCAAACAGACAGAGCAGTTATAAGTCAAATTCGAGATAGTAAAAGAATATATATATTTTATGTTTGAATTGTTTATGTACAACTCCGTACGAGATTTTGAAACCTAAGCAAAATGCATTCTTTACTGTTGCTAATGAAATATACTTTTTGTTTTTATTATTGCATACACAGAGATAGACTTCTTATATTCTTTGATACCCGTTTTTGTTATATAGTTCTTTTTGTATTGAAGAAATCTTTAAAATCTTACTTAAAGAGTTTTGAAAAGATTATCTAGAGATAACTATGGTTAATCCCTATCCTTTTCATGAATTTTAGATTACAATTGAGCTAATTAAAGATAATTGAGATTATTAGAGATTATTTGCTGAATATTAAAGTTAAAATTAATGACACTTAAGTCCTTTTTAAGAAGTTGTTAAGAAAAAGATATTTGTACTTTTGTTGATAGTAGTAAGGATAGTGTCACATATGATTTTAATCTTTTGTTTTAATTTCATCAGAGTGGGTGCGCTCCGACTCAACCCTCTGATTTATAGCAAGAAAAGAATTGTCATTATAGACGAGGATGTGTATGCTGTTACAGTAAAGTCCTTATCAAGATTAAACAGAAAGGAATGGATTTATGCTTCAACAGTTCTGCGGTTGTACACTAAGTTCTTTTTGCTTTTGTTTTTGTTAATGAGGGAATGAGAATAGCCGCTGACAATAAACGTAAGACTCTATCGATAGTCATTGCTAACGTTTGTTCACGTTCATTTGTTTATTTATTTTATTATTAGAGATACTCTGCGACAATTTTTTATTTTCAGTACAAGTAAAAGACAGAGGCCCATCTCAGCTGACTTGTGAGTGGAAACCGCAACGTATTTCACGGTCGCCCAGCCTCTCTCTCTCTCTCTCTCTCTCTCTCTCTCTCCTACCTTTCACTCGACTCTGAGCCTGACAGAGGCTCCGTTCAATGCTAAAAGAACGTTGCTGTCTTTGATTTTTTTGTGTGTTTGTTTCCAGCGAAGCTAGGCGATAATTGTGCCTACATTTTATTGCAGTCAATAGATTGTTGCATGCTGTTATTGCATAAATACTGATAAGACATCGGTAGTACCGCCATTTGCATAAATAATTTTGCCACATGTCGCAACTGTTTAGAGAATAGATAGAACTCCCATTGACAAATTGTGGAGCCAGCGAGTTGCCACTTATGCTCTATATATATACATTGATTATGACAGCAGGAATTTAAATATTAAAAGAGACTGTGTTAGAATGAGCATTGCTATGAAGTATAAGTATAGAACTCTGTTCTTACTTCTGAATGCCAGTCTCCATTGTATATATATTGATATTTCTGATTTAGTATATTTATTTTTATTGTTTATTATTCTTATTTTTAGATCATGATTATTAGTAATGTTATTATGTTGACTGATATTGTTGCTATCTCTCAATGGCCTGTTGCTAATTATTATTTTTGAAATGAAATCAGCAGTAACCCGATGATTTGTATCTTTTAACTGAATTCATACTTGACGTTATTGTAGCCACTGCTAATAAGAATGTTTCTTTAGTGGCTTTTCTCAGCATTTAATGATTGTTCTTTTTGACATTTATAGTAGAGTAATGCTATGTAGCAGTTGCTAAGTCCTAAGTATCTTGGAATAATAATCTAGTTGTGTAGACACATACCTTCCATTACCACCCTATTCCTAGGCAGCCCCGACCTGCAAGTTCTAAAAGTCTTTAGATTTTGTCCGCTCAGACAAGTCCCTAGTGCCCATTGAATAGAGATTGCAATCACTTGCAGTTGCAGGGGAGGCAAAGTATAGCCTCGATTACCAACGTATGGCCATTGTTGGTACCCTGAAGTCATAGGGAACCTTTCTTACAACTGTAGTAGTGACAGAGGTTCAAATTTTCATCCCGAGATCTGCTTCGAAGGTACGTGTGGATGGCCGTACGGAAGAGAATCGCTGTGACGTTGCAGGTCTCCTGCGTGGTGGTCTTAGTCAAGATCGGCCGAGGGCGGGACGAGGAAGCCGGGCTGGAAGGATTAGCGGATGGATCCAGTCCTTGTCCTATTTGTTTTGCCTATCCGAGTAAAGGAGATATGGCAACAAACCTGGGCCTGCAGCAAGGACAGCGAGGGAGTGAAAAAAAAAGAATCCCCGAGGGAAACCGTGGAATCGCACCTAGCAAGAATTCATGAGCAAGGGACAGAGAAATTAAAAGTCGTCCTGGACAGAGAAATTAAAAGTCGTCCTGGACAGAGAAATTAAAAGTCGTCCTGGACAGGGAAAATAAAAGTCGTCCTAGAAAGAGAAAACAGTCCTAAAAAAAAATAAAAGTTTTAAACTACTTTAAAAAAAAAAACTATGTAATCCTAATGAAATCCCAGAAACAAGGAAATCCCCATACATGTCATAACTGTAGTGAAAAGAGAGGAAAAGAAACACAGAAATATTTTAAAATATTTTAATAATACCTTTAGAAGCCACGTAAAAGAGTTGATGGGATTTAAACAGAAAGAAAAATAATCCCTATACATGTCCAAACTTTAGTGAAGAGAGAAAGAAGGGTATTTAAAAATCCCTTATTAGTTAATTAAAGTTACCCCCGTATTAGAACTGAAAAAAATGGGAAAGAAAATGTCCCCACCGTCTTTGTCCACTGTGCTAAACGACAAAATATTTTTATTTTTATGTTTATTTTTTTGCTTTACTAGCTTTAAGATAATTTTAAGCGAAAACTCAGAGTCTCCCTTAGATATAGTTTTGAATAAGTGCCATTGATAAATTGTATGATTTGAACTAAGATTAATAAGTTGTTTTTCTGCTTAAATAATATTAGTGTTTTGTTTTAGCATTATTATTATTTGAATTATGATTTAATCTTTGTGTTCATTAAGTTTTTATATTAAGTGGTCTCTGAATAGTAATTGCATATCGAAATAGTAAATGTTTCGACTTTGCACACAGTAAAACATGTTTTGTTTCAGGAGTAGTTTTAAGGCCAAATTTTAAAATAAATTAATGCCCATAGTAACAATAAGAGTAGAAATTATAAGATAAGGTTTCTTATAGAAATTACTATTGATGTTATGGTCTATTGCATTTTACATGTTTATACATGCTAATACTCTACTTAATTGTTTGCTAATGTTCTAAATGAGTCATAATTCTACTGTAATTAACTCAATTTTGTCTTTTAAAGAAACGAGAGAAGTAGATGAATTAATGTTTTGATTTAAACTGACTTTTGATCTTAATTAATGTTTGATATTAGTTACACACTGAAATTATACTATATATATATTATGTTTGTGTAATTTGTTTAGGGTTCATAGAAATAGGATTTCTTAGATGATAGCTTAAATAATTCGGCCCCATTTCTATTGTAAACTAATGTTAGCTAGGATATGTCCAAGAGCTCTCGGAAAATTAGCCCATGCTTCGACTGAAATAAGAGATATTTCAGTTTTGGTTGGGAGGGATGTCGTATGACTTCCGTCATGCTGAAGCCAGTCCATCATGCTGAAGCCAGAATCTGAAACTTGTAACAAATCTTGAGGGGTAACGGTTGGTCGAGGGCACAGATATTTTTTTACATGCCCTCACTTTTATTGAGTTTTGGGTGCAGACCATGTTTCCCATGGGACCACCAAGATTTATGGCTAGGCACCTGGAACTAATGTGGGAGGCTTGTTTTCTGCGGTACGGCCAATGTTTGTAGAAAGTGTCAAGGAGATATATGACCGGAACCGTGAGACTTAGGATCTGGCATCGAGTACCTGGAGAGGGTAGGAAAGGCCAGGAAGTTAGCCATTTCCTAAACCACAAGAAACACAAACATGTGGCCCGTACGTAAGTACATGCCCTGGAGAGATGCCCAATAGCTCCTCCCCGGAAGTAGGCGGGACTCCACTTCGAACCTGGCGTTGATTTGCAGGACTAGATGTCACTTGATTTCATTGGCAGGATTGGATGTCAAGCCACGCCCTGCCCCTGGGGGTATTTCAAGAACCACCCAGGGCAGGCACAGTTAGTTAGAGTTAGAGACCGGGCCTTGCCAGCAGCAGAGTTAACACAGTACAGCTGAGTTAGCCTCCCCCTCTTGGGGGTAGGACTCAGGAATTAGTCGTAACAGGAACTGTAGTAATAGGAGCTCTGAGTACATAGATGTTAAAATAAGAATAAACGAATATAAATCCTTACGTATTTTCACCAACCACGCTACCATAATTATAATAATATAACGTAGGAGCAAAATCCCCTACGTCAACAGAATAAGAGTAGTTTGAAGGGTTAGAAGTAAAAAATAGGTCAAGAGTGTTTGCAGCATGTTCGTGACGATCAGGAACGCGAGTAGGATGTTTGATAATTTGCTCCAGACCGTGAGTAATAGAGAAAGCAAGAGCCTCGCTTCCTCCCACATCAGTGTGAGAAGAACGAAGCCACTCGCTGTGGTGTACACTCAATGTACACCACAGTGAGTGGCTTCGTTCTTCTCACACTGATGTGGGAGGAAGCGAGGCTCTTGCTTTCTCTATTACTCACAATCTGAAGCAAATTATCAAACATCCTACTCGCATTCCTGATCGTCACGAACATGCTGCAAACACTCTTGACCTATTTTTTATTTCTAACCCTTCAAACTACTCTTATTCTGTGCTTTCCCCTCTTGGTAAATCTGACCACTCCATGATCTCTGTCTCTTCCATTTTCGCTCCCCCACCACCAATCCCTCCTACTCATCGCCGCCTTTGGCACTTCTAGCGAACCCAATATGAAAATTTGCGTAACTTTCTCTTTGACTTCCCATGGGATGACTACTGCTTTCGGTCCCGCAACCCTGATCGGGTAGCTCTAAAAGTTGCCGAGATCATGACCGCGGGAATGGAGGCGTACATCCCCTCTTCTACAAAAACTTTCCCTCCCCCTAAACCTTGGTTTGACCGTGCCTGCTCCATGGCTATCCAGGCTAGGAATCAGGCTCACCAATCTTACCAAGCCTCTCCTTCCGATTTAACTCGCTCTGCTTTTATTATAGCTAGTAATCGCTGTACAGCTCAGATTCGAAGGTCTAAGGCTTCCTTTATAAGAGGGAAAGTTGATGACCTTAACTCCTCTCCCACTGACAAATGCTTCTGGTCCTTAGCCAAAAACCTCTCCAAAACCTTCTCTAGCTCAAGCTTTCCCCCTCTCATTCGTTCTGATGGTTCTATAGCTTGCTCTCCCATTGACAAAGCCACTCTCTTTGGCTCTCATTTCTCTGCCCACTCTTCTATCAACGATTCCAGCGCACCTGTTCCTCAGTCTTTTCCCCTCTCTAACCCTATGCCCTCCCTTATCCTTTCTTCACGCAAAGTTCATAAGGTTCTTTGCTCACTAAAGACAAACAAGGTATCTGGTCCCGATGATATCCCTGCAAGGTTCCTTAAGGAGTTTGCAGATGAACTGGCTCCCGTGCTTTGCCGTCTTTTTCGCCTCATTCTGTCAACCAGTATCTATCCTTCATCTTGGAAGCATGCTCTAGTTCAACCTGTTCCTAAGAAGGGTGACCACTCTATTCCTTCTAACTACCGACCTATTGCTCTAACCTCCTCTATTGCTAAAGTTTTTGAAACTTTGCTCAATGCTCACTTCTTGAAACGCCTTGAATCTAACTCACTTATCTCCGATCACCAGTACGGCTTCCGCAAGGCAAGATCCACTGGTGATCTCCTGTCCTATCTTACTCATGTATGGTCATCTTCTCTGAGGAACTATGGGGAATCCTTTGTCATCGCCCTTGATATCTCTAAGGCTTTGGACAGAGTCTGGCACAAGGCTATGTTGGCCAAACTCCCTGCCTATGGCTTTACCCCTTCTTTCTGTTCTCTGATTTCCAGTTTTCTTACTGACCGTTCTATATCTGTAGTTGTTGATGGCGCGACATCTAGCCCTTTCTCTGTTTCCAGTGGTGTTCCACAGGGCTCTGTTCTTTCACCTACTCTCTTCCTTCTCTTCATCAATGATCTTCTACAATCCCCATCTTCCTCTCTTCTTCATGCCTTTGCCGATGATTCTACCCTTCACTTTTCCTCTGCCTTTTCTTCACAACCTTCACCTGTTACTCGTAATCAATCTCGTATCACTCTTTCTTCTACTCTTAACTCCGATTTGCAGAGAGTATCTGAATGTGGCACACAAAATTCAGTTAAATTCAATGCCTCCAAGACACAGTTTCTGGCTATCTCTTTATCTTCTTCTCCTCCTGATAACCCTATTGTCTTCGAAACTAATGAAATTTACCCTCTTAACTCTATCAATATATTAGGAATCCATATAGCCTCTAACTTGTCTTGGAGGAATCACATAATCCAAATTTCTAAATCTGCATCCAAAAAATTGGGGGTTTTGTTTCGTTTTCGTTATTACTTTTCCTCATTGCAGTTGCTTAAAATTTACAAAGGTCTTATCTGCCCCTGCTTAGAATACTGCTCACACATCTGGGGTGCTTCTTCCTTTACTTATCTTCTTGATAGGGTTGAATCTAAGGCAGTCAGACTCATCAATGATCCTTCTCTTACTTCTAACCTGGATTCTCTCTCTCTTCTCCGTAAGGTATCTTCCCTTTCGCTTTTCTATCGCTACTACTTCCATCGCTGCTCTGATGAGTTGGCGAGTTGCATCCCTCCTCCACTGCCGAGGCCGCGTAACACTCGCAAAGGGGCCTTATCTCACAGGTACTGTGTGGAAATTTGTAGCTCACGGATTGGTCGGTGCAGCGACTGCTTCTTCCCATCTACCACTAGACTCTGGAACTCTCTTCCTCCTTCTGT
>JAXCGZ010013726.1:50000-55000 GCA_037179515.1 Halocaridina rubra
CTTTTGGGTTCTCTAAGGTGATCACTTTTGTAGTGTGGTATCGAAGGTGTGCTCAAATACTGATCATGGAGACTGCGACATTGAACCACCTATCCCCATGACAGCAGGTACATGCGGGAACGAAATTTTTGCATTGCGATCTACGTGAGTCCCGCATCTCACTTGAACACTGCACGTGGTAACTTATCGTGAAATCAGGTTCTTAGAAAGTTTTTCATTTCTCTCTAAGGAGGTTGCAACCCTACTCTTTATCAGCAGGGTCGTGTTGGGAGCCTTATAGTCGCAAGGCCTACTACGTGGGTCTTGCAACGTTCTGGAGCACCGTACTTGTTAACTGAAAGTGTAATCAAGCCCTGAGAATGGTTTCCGTTTCTTCATTAGCAGTTCGCAAAAACCTACTGCTTATCAGCAAATTCGCGTGGGAGCCAAATAGCTGAATGGCCACCTATGGAAGTCCTGTAACATAGCCAACACCGTACGTGTCAGCTAAGCGTGCACCTGAGCCGTTAGAATATGGTCCAACATTGCTTTAGCAGTCAGCGTAGCCCACTTCACGTCAGCGGGTACTTGTGGGAGCCTTATAGTTGTATGGCCAGACACGGGGAATCTCACAAAAGTACTCTAGCACCGTACTTATTAATCGGTTGTTTAAGTTAGCCCTTAGAATCTTTTCCATTTCTAGTTTAGCATTTACCGTTGCCAACTTCTCATCAACAGGTTTGTATGGGAACAAAAAATTACATGGCCAGCTCTGTGGGTACTGTAGCATATTCAGGCACTGTACATGACGACTGATAATGTAGCCGAGCTCTTTAGTACGTTCACCATTTTTACTTTAACAGCTAGCAAAGAAGACTCCTAGTTCTTTTAGCTTTTTTCATGGTATTATTGGTAAATTCCTATGTACACTGATGGATACGCAGAGTTCAGTTGATATGAGTCCTATCCAGAGGTATGTACAGAATTTACTTATTTCCACATAATATGATATATTTATCTGACTTTTTATCTGAAAGCTTTAAACCCCAAAGAATATGGTGATTGATATTGTTGATATTAGTGAAATATAAGCCTTATATAGCAGCAATGATTGCTACAGATATTCTACAAATTGATATAATCCATTTTGCCTCAAATTTCAATTTAGAATTCCCCAGAAATGTGCTGGTGGGAGACGTGTTGACAGATTTGATTCATCCGAGATTTATCGAATATTGCCTTACACATTCTCATGAATATTGGAAAATATTTACCACATCTATCCTGTGACAGCCTAAGAGAATTTTGTTTTTATTGGAATCTGTCATTAAATTCTAATTAAGGAAATAATAAACAAACAAATAAGTAAAAAAAAAAATTCCAGCAGAATTCAGGATATAAATTCATAAAAATAAGACTCATTTTAATTTCTTACGTAGGTTGTTGGTGAAAATTTGAAGGCTCTTGGCTTGATGAAATTATAATTAATTTTTACATCGCACACAACTCGCCTCATTTCCTATGATGTCATCGTTAAAGAGCTAGTTTTAGTTCAAGCAAAATCTCATTAAATGGATACATCAGCATATATGTGAAAGTCAGATTTTGGGTGATTCAGGTTTCTTTTCACATAATACTGGGCATACCTCTCTCTCTCTCTCTCTCTCTCTCTCTCTCTCTCTCTCTCTCTCTCTCTCTCTCTCTCTCTCTCTCTCTCCTCTCTCTCTCTCTCTCTCTCGCTCTCTCTTTTTTCTCTCTCTCTTGCACACACACAGACAGACACAAATACACACAATAAATGCCACATTCAATTAAGATACAGAAATAATTATGTATGGTCATATGTGCTTCAAACCTTGAAAAGCTTGAACTAATAAGTGTCTGACGTGCCAGAACGTCATGCGCTAGAATTTTGAGCTATTGAATGGGCAGCAGGTGCCGGGCCAGACTCGGTGCCAACTGGCACAGGTGAAGCCAGATAAGCTCAGAAGAAGTGAAAAGATACCCACAGATAGAGGAAGGAATACTACTTGAGGGAAGAAAGGAATACCTTAGAAGAGGGGAAAAGAATACCCCCGAAAGAGAGAGAGGGAATATCTCCGGAAAGGGAAAGAATACCTCAGGAGAGGGGAAGAGATTACCTCATGAGAAAGGGAAGGAATACCTCAGGAGAGAGGGAAGGAATACTTCAGGAGAGAGGGATGGGATACCTTTAGGGAGGAGAAAAGATAACCCCTAGAGGAAGGAAAAGGAATATTTCGGACAGGGGGAAAGAGTACCTCAGGAAAAGGTAATAAGTAGCATGGAAGAATGTGATGGAATAGCTTAGGAGAAGGAAAGGAAAATTTCAGGATATGGAGAAGGATTCCTCTGGAGATGATAAAGGAATACCTTACAGAGAGGGGGTAGGAATTCCTCAGTTGAAGAGGAAAGAATATCTCAGGAGTGGGGAAGAGAATACCTCAAAGAGAGAGAGAGAGAGAGAGAGAGAGAGAGAGAGAGAGAGAGAGAGAGAGAGAGAGAGAGAGAGAGAGAGAGAGAGAGAGAGAGAGAGAGAGAGAGAGAGAGAGAGAGAGAGGTAGCTCCAGAAAGGAGCAAGGATGCCTCAAGAGAGGAGCAAGAAATATCTCCGGAGAAGGAGAAAAGAATACATTAAAAAAGAGGAAAATAACAGTTCAGGAAATGGCGAAGAACCTCATCTGGGGAAGGGAGGAATACCATATGAGAGAGGGAAGGAACTTATCCGGAGAACAATAGGAATATCTCATAAGAGGGAGAAGGATTTCCTCAGGAGAGGAGGCATAAATACCTTACTAATAGAGTTAGAGCAGAAGGAATACTTCATTAAAAGTAGAAGGAATATATCAGGAGAAAGGTGCGGAGTGCCTTGTAAATAGGAGAAAAGAATGCCTCAATGGACAGGGAAGGAAAAATATGAAAAATTTAATAAAGGAGTAAAGCTGAAAAAATTTTCTGGCAATGTAGGAGCTATGCCTTAGGAGAAAGAGAAGGAAGATTTCGTGAATGAGTGACAATATATCTCAGTAGAGAGGAAAAGAATTACTCGGGAGAGGGGAAGAAATACCCCAGGAAAGCGAAAGGAAAATCTCAGGAGAGTGGGAAGGAATACTTCAAGAGAGGAAGAGAGGACCACGTTAGGAGACAGTGCTGGAATTCCAGAGAAGAAGGAGAAGAATATCTCAGGAAAGGGGGTAGGATACCATGGGAGAAGGGGAAGAAATGCCTCAAGAGAGAGGAAGGAATACCTAAGGAGAAGGACGAGAAACATTGCCCTAAGAGGGAGGAAAGAAATGCCTGAGGAGAAAAAGAAGGAATACTTCTGGAGAAGGACTTAGAAAACATTTTAGGGCAGGGGAGAGGAATGGCTAAAAAAAAATTGAAGAAATTCTACACGATGGGGATACGGAATACATCTGGAAAGAGCGGAGGAATACCTCAGCCGAGGGGCTATGAAAACTTCAAGAAAAGAGTAAAGCGGAAGGAAAATCTCAGGAAAGGAGAAGGAGTATTCCGAGAGAGAGAAGAATTTCCTCTGTAGAAGGGAAAGGAATACTTCAAAAAAGAGAAGGATCACTAAAAGTACAAGAGAAGGAATACCTCTGTAAAAGGATAAGGAGTGGTTCAAAAAAAAAGGGGGGGGGGAGAAGGAATACCTCAAGAACGAGTACTTCGAGAAAAGGGTTAAGAATATCTCAAAAGGGAGGGAACGAACGTCTCAGATGAAGAAACGGGTATATTTCAGAAGGTGAGAAATACCTTGAAAACAGGTACCTCTCGAGGTAAGAATACCTCAAGAGAGAGAAAAGGAATGCCACGAGAAATTGGATGGGCATACTTTTGGAGAGTGCGAACGAATACTTCATAGGAGAGGAGAGTGGAAAGAAATTCATTTAAAGAATGGGTGAAATTACCTCAGGAGAATGAGAAGGAATATCTCAAGAAATGGAAAGAAATTCCTTACGAGACTTAAAAAGTATACTTTAAGAGAAGGTGAAGGAACACTTGCAGAGGGATATCTCAAGAGAGGGAATAATTACCTCAGGAGAGAGAAATGAGATGCAATGATTTAGGAGACAGGACAAGAGTATCATAATTGAAAAGGAAAAAACACCTCAAAAAAGATAGATAGATAGATAGATAGAGAGAGAGAGAGAGAGAGAGAGAGAGAGAGAGAGAGAGAGAGAGAGAGAGAGAGAGAGAGAGAGAGAGAGAGAGAGAGAGAGAGAGGGGAATAAGTAGAGATGGCAGGAATACCTCAGAAAAAAGTTAAGGAATATCTTAGGAGAAGGGGAAAGAAACAGGAAATTAAGTAGTAGTAGTAGTAGTAGTAGTAGTAGTAGTAGTAGTAGTAGTAGTAGTAGTAGTAGTAGTAGTAGTAGTAATGATAATAATAATAATAATAATAATAATAATAATAATAATAATAATAATAATAATAATGATAATAATAATAATAATAATGAAAATAATAATAATAATGATAATATTAATATGATGTTATGTAGGCAAATAAATTAATGAATTAATTCAGAAATAGATAGGCAGATAGATAGATAGATAGATAGATGGATAGATAGATAGAGATCATGTTTTGGCTTCTGGGGATCGTTCCTATGGCACTGTGCCCGAAACTGATAGACAGTATGACGCCACACCCTTAGTCTGTTAAATATGTGCACGGGACAGAGGGGAAATGGGTTTTTTGGAGCAAAAATAAGTATTAACGGTTTCCAAAAGTGAGAGAATATTTTCTCTCTCTCTCTCTCTCCCTCTCGTATAATAAAATATATATATATATATATATATATATATATATATATATATATATATATATATATATATATATATATATATATATATATATATATATTTATTTATTTATGTTCCGGTTTTACGTCACTGACTCCCTTATCAACCAAGGGCTAGGACGGTTGCCTTCTTGCGAAGGACTTGTTTTGGCAGATGTAATCCTTACGCTGAGTGCATGCCTTTGCTAACCT